>CM068307.1:30364813-30677313 GCA_034768735.1 Schistosoma mekongi | reverse complement strand
TTCCATTACTGAATAAGGTCAATACTCATGTATTGAATTATAGAATGATTTATTAATCTAACAACCAGAGCAAATATTTTTATAGGTACATGGAATGTTCGAACAATGTGGGAGAGCGGGAAGACAAATCAAATAGCTGCAGAATTGAAGAGATACAACTTGACAATACTCGGAGTCAGCGAAACCCACTGGACTCAAGCTGGACAGAAAACATTGGCTTCAGGAGAGATGCTACTATACTCCGGCCACGAAGAGGAAAATGCTCCTCACACCCAAGGAGTTGCTCTGATGCTGTCCACAAAAGCACGTAATGCACTTGTGGGATGGGAACCACATGGACCCAGGATCATCAAAGCATCCTTCAAAACAATGAAGAAAGGGAATACAATGAATATTATCCAATGCTATGCACCAACCAACGACGGCAACGACGAAGACAAAGATCGGTTTTATGATAGACTGCAATCAATTATAGCAAATTGTCGAGGAAAGGATCTGACAATCCTGATGGGGGACCTCAACGCCAAAGTCGTTAAGGACAACACTGGATATGAAGAAATCATGGGACGACAGTGACTGGGAGACAGAAATGACAATGGTGAAAGATTTACAAACCTATGTGCCTTCAACAAATTGGTTATGGGTGGTACAATATTCGCTCACAAACGCATACACAGGGCTACATGGGTCTCACCGGATCATACTACTGAGAATCAAATCGATCATATATGTATCAATAAAAAATTTAAAAGATTAATGAAAGATGTAAGAACCAGGAGAGGAGCTGACATAGCTTCAGACCACCACCTGGTGGTTTCTAAAATAAAACTGAAGCTAAAGAAGCAGTGGACAACTGGAGTGGCAGCAGTACAACGGTTCAATATAGGCTTTCTCCGAGACACTGACAAACTCAACGAATTCAAAATATCTCTCAACAACAGGTTCCAAGCCTTACAAGATCTGCCGAAAGAAGAAAGAACCACTATGGAGGATAACTGGAAAGAAATCAAAGAAGCACTAACGTCAACGTGTCAGGAGGTTCTAGGCCGCAAGAAGCACCATTATAATGGATGGATCTCCACTGAGACACTGAGCAAAATTCAACAAAGGAGGAACAAGAAGATAGAAATCAACAACAGTCGAACAAGAGCAGAGAAAATCAAGGCTGAAGCTGAATACTCAGAAGCAAATAAGCAGGTAAAGAAGAGCATTAGAGCTGACAAACGGAAATACATCGAAGGCCTTACAACGACAGCGGAGAAGGCTGCAACAGAAGGAAATATAAAACAGCTATACGATACAATGAAGAAACTGGCAGATAAACATGGTAAACTAGAGCGACCGGTCAAGAACAAAGAAGGCAAGACACTCACTGAGATTCAAGAACAAAAGGATAGGTGGGTAGAACATGGCCATCAGACAAATCAAAAGTGGGAAAGCAGCAGGACCTGACAATATACCAACAGAAGCACTCAAGTCAGATATCGACCTAACAGCAAGGATACTCCACCTTTTATTCAGAAGGATCTGGGAGGAAGAACAAGTGCCGACAGACTGGGAAGAAGGACATCTTATCAAGATACCAAAGAAAGGAGATTTGAGCAAATGTGACAATTACAGAGGGATCATGCCACTACTGTCGATACCAGGGAAAGTCTTTAACAGATTATTGTTGAACAGAATGAAAGATTCATTGGATACTCAACTTCGAGATCAACAAGCTGGTTTTCGTAAGGATCGGTCGTGCACAGACCAAATCTCAACACTACGGATCATCGTTGAACAATCAATTGAATGGAACTCCCCACTGTACATCAACTTCATTGATTATGAGAAGGCGTTTGATAGTGTAGATAGGAGAACACTATGGAAACTTCTTAGACACTACGGCGTACCAGAGAAACTCGTCAACATCATCCGGAACTCTTACGACGGAACACAGTGCGAAATTGTGCATGGAGGACAACTGACAAATGCATTTTCAGTGAGGACCGGAGTCAGACAAGGTTGCTTGCTCTCACCTTTTCTCTTCCTCCTAGTGGTCGACTGGATCATGAAGACCTCCACGGCTGAGAGGATACACGGAATTGAATGGACAAGTAGGATGCAACTCGATGATTTGGACTTCGCAGATGATCTAGCTCTTTTAGCACATACACACCAACAGATGCAAGCAAAGACAACCAGTGTAGCAGCAACTTCAGCATCAGTAGGCTTGAACAAACATAAGGAGAAGAGCAAGATTCTTAAATACAACACAGGGAGCACCAACGCAATTCAACTTGATGGCGAAACTCTGGAAGAAGTGAATACTTTCACATATCTGGGGAGCATCATCGATGAAAAAGGAGGGTCCGATGAAGATGTAAAGACAAGGATTGGTAAAGCCGGAGCAGCGTTCCTACAGTTGAAAAACATATGGGACTCAAAACAAATATCAACTAACCTCAAAGTTAGACTCTTCGATTCAAACGTGAAGACAGTCCTGCTGTATGGAGCTGAAACTTGGAGAATAACTGCAAACATCATCAGACGGATACAAGTATTTATAAACAACTGTCTACGCAAGATACTGAATGTCCATTGGCCGGAAACCATCTGCAACAGCTTACTATGTGAGAGGACAAATCAACTTCCAGCCGAAGAGGAAATTATGAAAAGACGTTGGAAATAGATAGGACATACATTACGCAAACCATCAGACTGCATCACGAGACAAGCATTAACATGGAATCCTGTTGGGAAACGGAAAAGAGGAAGGCGAAAGAACACGCTGCGTCGAGAATTGGAAGCAGACATTAAAAGGATGAGCAGCAACTGGAAAAAATTGGAAAGGATTGCTTAGGACAGAGTTGAGTGGAGAATCGTGGTTAGCGGCCTATGCTCTTCAGCGAGGAGTAACGGGCATAAGTAACTGTTTTTAATCAGTAAACATAATGAGCTGCTAATACTACTGAAAGTTTCTTGTACTTATATATTGGTATATATTTGAATATTTATAAGAGACAAGAAATTACTAACTTAATAAGAACACAAACTCGTGTAGCAGTATAATATGAGCTAGTTTGTTTAATGTAGATTCTATTTAGGTGCAGCTTTCAACTTAATAACATTAATAATAATTTGCATAAGCTTAGAACAATAAATTTTGGTGAATAAAATAAATTCATTGTATTTGGTGAAGTAGCATCATCTGAGAAGGGTTTAAAATGTTTTACAAAATAGGTACAATTTCAACTTGTTAACCTGTTACATAGGTATATTGACCCAATAATTAAGGCTTCACCATTACGGGTTATTTTAAATGACATCTTAATGGGTTACTTTGAAAAAAATGAAAATCAAACATGAAATTAAAAGGACAACATGCTACCAAAAATACGTCTTAGATACATCAATTATTTGCGGAACTACGAATCATACTTCTCGAATGTATAGGTAGTTCAATGAGACACATATAAACAATAAACTTACATTCAAATATGACTAACGTAATCAATTCAATTACTTAGTCCTAAGAATATAATGAAAAAAACTATGACGGCACAATCGAATAAAGTATGTTCTGATAAGAAACATGAAAGTGACAATGTTTAAAATATAGTAGTTGCTGTTCTGTACGACACAATGATGCTTAGTGAAAACTGCCAATTATAGAGGTAGAAAGTTATGTTCATTTGGTAAATAAATTAAACATCCTCATATATCGATAAATTTGTTCTTAACAACTAATATCTATGAAAATGTATTAAGTATTGAAGAGAGTTCATAAAAATTCCCATATATCCAACTGTGAAGAAAAAAACTTACTCTCTTCTGTCTTTCATTCAAAAGTATTGCGATTGCAATTATGATGGATAGAAAAATTAAGAGGCAACTGGAAATGAACTTTCCATGCAGTTCATTTGTTTTTAGAACATAATAAAAAGCATTTTTTAAATCTAATGAAATTAGATCACCTTTCCGAGGTCACCTTTAATTATATATTACCATTTACTTTTGTTAGTTCTTAGAAGAAACTAAATGAATGCCTTATACTAGGTTTTCTGAACATACTGTAAGATTAACCAACCCACTCTAATTATGTCTGAACTCCACCAGTCACAACACCTCTCTGTAGCTTAAGTGACATTTTGAAGTAGGTCATTAGTTGGCCGGTAATTGCAAACTGAAATGAGTTGATTTCGTGGAGGTAGGTATTATGTTGTTTGTGCCAATCACAGATTTATGTCGGATGGAAACTAATTAAAACCTAGAAGCACTAAACAGGTATTTTGTTCTAGTACAGGACTCCCCAGCAATGCACACCTGTGATTCCGTCAGAGATTTGATACCAGGTTTCACAGTGAGCATTTCATTAACTGCACCATTGAATCGGCACTAAACTGTAAGATTCTCAAAGAAATTTATTCTGAAGAATACAAAAATTATTCATAAGCCCTATAACTAGTTAGTGAACCTTACAACATAACAAAATATTCAACTATCACAGCCCACTTAACCATAGTGAGACTATTACTATCAAGCTGTTTCAGCCTAACCTCAGTAAACAAAAGGATGAGTAGTAAATCTCTCATTGTCATAACTGAAATAATTCTACTGATATTTGTCTCAGAAGTCAACTATCATTTTATACCTACTGACTAACTTGGTTATATACTTGTTAGTTAGAAATCCCAACTCCTAGAATCCTTCTGGATTAATGGTCCAATGGTTTAGAGTTCTTCGTGAAGCCTAAAGGTGTTAGGCTTGATTCTATGATAGGGTGGTGAGTGTACACCCCTGAAGTGTCCCACAATAGGACGGAACAACAGTCTAGTACTTTCTGATTTTCAAATGCTGCCTAATTCAAACAAATTATTGGAATCAGATCCAAATTATGAATTTAATTTATACCTTAGAGTTTACTGTTTCTGTGTTGTCCAATTACATAAAGCAATTATACTGTATGAAACAATAAAGAAAAAACAACCAAAATGACTACATATGCAGAAGAGACTTGAACAGATTTCAAGCTGTCATAGAGCAACAAAAATTTTGTAAGAGATGAAATTGTTAAAAGTCATCTCAATATGTACACGAAATCGGACAATATTCTGTCAACGGTACAATTGTGACTGTCATCTGCTTGAGGTATGACATAATAGTGACAATAAAATATACTTTAAAATAGTCAATAGATAAAACTGTTTGAATGTAATAGATTTTTTGTGAATTCATCCACTTAATCTGATTGCGTAATTTTTGTAAAAATTTAGGATTGATAACGTTTCATTTTGTTTTTATTTTGTTGAAGTCAGTATTATGTAACTTCTGAAGTGGAATTTGTCTTTACAAAAAGTATTAACTTGTTTATATTTTCAAATATTTAGAAAATTCTCTATGATTTTTTATTCATGATATAAAGTATGTACACTAGTTTTCGGTAATTATCACCACTATTGTTTTACATCATAGATTGTATGCATGAACAGTACAGAGCCTGGCATTTGTATGCATCGATCTAAGTTGAAACACTTCAACAACACAATAAGCGTGACACAAAATTGGTAGAAGTTGTAGTTACATCAATGATGATAATAACAAAAGAGTGGATATATACAATATTGTCCAGGGAGAAAAAATTAGTTTATGGAAAGAAAGGTATAATTTTAAGCCCATGACCTAACGGGGGGAAGGATAAAGAATGAATACACCTGAGCCATTGTGATAGTAGATTATACTTCAAAGGATACCCTAGAAAACTAGAAAGTATGAAAGAAATGTTTTGGCCTAATATAAAACTCTTCGGTAATGAACACTACTATAAAAAAGTTTAAAAGAAGGTCTATTCATCTGGTTTCAAATAACATTCTGTTAACATCTTTCTGTTTCAAACACCAATAACAATTAAACTAGTCTCTACATAACCACAATAACCTAATAACTATTCTTGTTTGTAGCAATAAACAGCAGCTGGATGGTTTAATGCCGGAGTTCTCATCATCGTTCATGAGCATTTCATTGACACATACTTCCGACGGTAGTGACCCGTAAAATTTTAACCACAAGCGATTGACAGATTGTTCTGTAGACGTTGAATATGAATGGTTGTTGTTGACATATTTTCTGTTATATTTTGCACATTTATTTTGATTCCCATCCCTATTGACCTCATTTTTAGTATTGGTTTTTTATTATTAGTTTTCTAACTAGCTAGTAAATTCCGTCCATTTCAAAATACGCGTATTGGTTACTGATTGATCTGAATGCCAAACTTCTAAACATTTCTGTGCGTTTCCTTTGTCTAAAATCATAACATTTTTCCAACCAAACATGTGTTTAAAATTGTCAGGATGTAGTGATATAAGCAAAGATATGTCATAGAATATAATTGCTAATTGATATTCACGTAGGCAGAGGTGAAAAGGTTAACCACTTTAGACAACGTAACATTTATCACAGTTGGTGCAATTTATTCTATAGATGACGTTTGGTTTATCTTCTTTGTTAACTTATCAGTTTGTTAACACAGAACTGATTGCAATCACTTATTTAGTTCGTACTTGACATTTATTCTTGACAGCCTCAATAACCCGGTTGTAATTTCTAACTTGCCTTTAATATACGGTAAGATGGTCCGTTTGTTATTTTAGGCGTTTGATTTTGTGCCTGTTGCTAAAGTTGCTGGATAGGCGTTCTAATGGATGATGATTATGAAGTACTTTTTTTAATTTATTCGTGGGGTAGGTTTACTGCAGTGTGTTTTCGCTCTTTAAAATAAAGTTTTCACGCAGCTAACTTAGTGAGTTCTTGGATCATTACTATTGTTAATTAGAATTTCATCAGTGTAGGTTGGTTTCTAATACACTTAAATCTAAAATTTTTTGTGTTGGTTCTAGTTATCAGCATATCCAAGAATGGTAGTTTGTTATTTGACTCCATCTACAATGTAAATGTTACTGTCTAAACTGTAGATATCTTACAGCTCATTCTTTTTGACGATGAAGAGAGTGTCGTCCATACACTGGATCCATAATCAAAAAGGTATTTCTTAGTAAATTTATTCATTTGTTCAGTGTAAACTTAATATAACTTTCTCCTTATGATTTATTGTACTGGTACTATTTTCATTACTAAAGAATAACGAAAAAAGTAACTGTGGATTATTAAAATTGTTATACATTTATCCTATGTACACTAAATAACAATAAAATTAATAAAATTACTTAAATTATTAATATAAAACTAAATAACATTCTATAGTATCCTTTTCTGAAACAGGTTCTGGTACCACGTCTTGTTGCTAAGCTACTATAATGCGCTGTGCTAAAAGTGTCTAAGTTCTAGTTCAAAATAATCTTTTATTATATTCACAGTACTTGACAACAGAGTGTATAACCAAAGAGGAAAATGATTTTTAAGATTATTTCAGTAGTAAAAACCTAATTTGATTAGATAAATGTTATTCTGTTAAGTAACTCTATCATCGAAATTGGCTTTTGTTAATAATGTTATTATTGTTGTTAACATATCTTATAAGCAGATGAATATTAAACATTTATTATTCCACCTCTTCCCCCTCTAAACACCATTAAACTTGAGTGAGAAACGAATAAAGTGGTACTTATGTCTCGGAATACTATAGAAAATCGATGAATCCTGTTTATAATATAACTAAACAAAATAGTGTGCGCGACTTGGATATTAGTCAATAGTAACGATGATAATAATAATATTAATGGTGATAATGTAATCATTTCTTATGATGTGGTATAATCATATATATATATATATATATATATATATATATATATATATATATATATAATAAGTAGTTATAAAAATATATCAGCTTACAGACGATACATCCTGTGGACCAGTATATCCAATATGCATTGTATGCGTACGTTTTAACATACGAAGCTTACTACGTACAAATACTGATTTACCTTGTTTCATAGTCATTTATCAGAAGATTATTCAATGTTAATCGAATATATGTTGTTATTATTTATAATATAAATTCAAATGTATGTTGCTATTACTTAATAAGTAATCAGTAATATGTATTTATATGTTTGCATTCTCAAAATTGATAATTTACTTTTTCAGAAGTGTGCACTTTAATTGATTGTCCATTATAGAAAATAATGTTTTATTTTAAACACAATAATAAACAGTGTAATCATGATAACTTATTTCCTTTCAATGAATTTACAATTTAAAGTAAACTGAATACAATGAATGAGAATTATCCTCATTTATTTGGAACATAGGAAATTCTCATAATAAGTAGTATATTTGTCAGTGGTAATAATTAGCCAGTCTGTCATATGCTTATCTGTCTGTGTAGGGATAGTAATATAAAGATGTACACACACATAAAACTGATATATATATATATATATGTGGATATATTAGGGATGCATGATCACAAGTATATGTCATATACACATTAAAAGAAGAAGTTGAAGCCCGTTTATGCATCATTAAATAAATTTCAACCAATCAATTTGTTTCAATACAACAGAATGCCACTATCTATGTCAGTTATCTTTTGACTATATTTACTATATTTCCATAAAAAATTTGGGAGAATTACATAATCGAATTCCAGTTTTAGTTCATTCTTATGAACTAACACTAGCTTGATAAATGCTGAAAACCTGATGATAATTTCAAATTCAGTAATTTCCATAAAACTTAGTATGATAGTCGTTATTGCTTATGATAAGTGAATCAAGGGTGCGATTCCGATGTGACAATATTCCGATTACTTGAAATTAGAATTGTAACCACTCTGATGCTAACATAATTGTTTAAATTGAGGGTTTCCCCTTTTTAAGGTAACGTTTCTTGACCCAAATTATTGACAAATATTAATATTTTTCAATTGCCAGATATTTTGTGCAATTATTACACGTCAGTTAAGTGTTTGTTCCTGAGTATGAATATTTATGCAAAATATGCACTTTGATGTAAAAAAAATATGTACTTTTTAAATTGATAGAAACGCTGTAAACATTCAGAAATATAGTTTTACATTTAAACATCTTAATTAAATGTTTAATCAGTAATATGTATTTATATGTTTGCATTCTCAAAATTGATAATTTACTTTTTCAGAAGTGTGCACTTTAATTGATTGTCCATTATAGAAAATAATGTTTTATTTTAAACACAATAATAAACAGTGTAATCATGATAACTTATTTCCTTTCAGTGAATGAATTTACAATTTAAAGTAAACTGAATACAATGAATGAGAATTATCCTCATTTATTTGGAACATAGGAAATTCTCATAATAAGTAGTATATTTGTCAGTGGTAATAATTAGCCAGTCTGTCATATGCTTATCTGTCTGTGTAGGGATAGTAATATAAAGATGTACACACACATAAAACTGATATATATATATATATATGTGGATATATTAGGGATGCATGATCACAAGTATATGTCATATACACATTAAAAGAAGAAGTTGAAGCCCGTTTATGCATCATTAAATAAATTTCAACCAATCAATTTGTTTCAATACAACAGAATGCCACTATCTATGTCAGTTATCTTTTGACTATATTTACTATATTTCCATAAAAAATTTGGGAGAATTACATAATCGAATTCCAGTTTTAGTTCATTCTTATGAACTAACACTAGCTTGATAAATGCTGAAAACCTGATAATTTCAAATTCAATAATTTCCATAAAAACTTAGTAATGATAGTCATTATTTGCTTATGAATAAGTGAATCAAGGGTGCGATTCCGATGTGACAATATTCCGAATTACTTGAAATTAGAATTGTAAACCACTCGATGCTAACATAATTGTTTAAATTGAGGGTTCCCTTTTTAAAGGTAACGTTTCTTGACCCAAATTATTGACAAATTATTAATATTTTCAATTGCAGTATTTTGTGCAATTATTACACGTCAGTTAAGTGTTGTTCCTGATTATGAATATTTATGCAACGAATAATGCACTTTGATGTAAAAAAATATGTACTTTTTTAAATTGATAGAAACGCTGTAAACATTCAGAAATATAGTTTTACATTTAAACATCTTAATTTAAATGTTTACAAATACACCTAAAATTGAATTGAATTAAGGTAAATTTTATTAACTTTCTATTAAATTATACAATAATTTGGCTAATTTATTGTTGATGTTATTCCCAGTACATACGTTAGTGTTGTAGGACATCTGAAGAAGAATGAAACAATTCGGTCAATAGAAATCAAGCCAGATGACTAATGATAAACTCTTCTTCTTAATAAACTCTTTGCTTCATATTACCTAGGAATAGTTAGCTATGAATGAGATTATTATGTCACATTGAAATACTTGCGATCAATTGATAACTTCTTTAGTTATCCTAAACAAACATAAGTAACTTAAACGTAATCAATGTTCTTTTGAACTAGAGTTTTAGAATATTTGTATCTTAATAATACTGACTAACAGCAATAACAGCATACTGTTTAATCGGACACAAAATCTGTGCTATATACAACTGAGCAAGAATTTCGTTCAATCATTAATTGTTCCGTTTACTCATCAATGAAGATTATACATAAACAGTATATTGTGATTAGTGTATCATCAACCTTAATGTTAAGTATATATTGATGTAATATGATCTGTTAGTTAAACTACAGTTATACAATTGCTATAATTGCTATTACTAGCACTGTACTGTAATTAAGGACTATACTACTTATATATATAGTAGCAGTATCCTAATTATACACTAGAAAGTAGTTCAATCTAATAACGATAGATGATGTTGATGTCGATGAGAATCTGAAATTAGATAATTTAATTGTAAAAGTGACATTATTGACTTGAACAACATAGACAATTATATTATGTTAAAGCGAGTATTACATTAATTTCAAGAATGTTAAATCAGTTAGTTCTAATAAACTTGTTAATAAGTGGTTTAATCATGTTCATTTATATTTATATTTATGTTGCTTTGTTTTATTCAATTGACTTTGTACCATGTTACCGATTGACTTCTCTTTATGTGCTGACAGATAGAATTTATGTCGATATGCTTTCAAAAATTCTTACATTATTTCAATTTTATATAGTCGGTTAGCGTTGCCATTGGTTGTGTTTCACTGCTTCCTCGTATTCTATTATGCATAAGTTAGTTATACGTCGAACATACACAGTTAGAACAATTTATCATGCGAATGTTATGGTATTCACCTTCATTCTCTTTCATGTCACACATAATAGAATGAAGCCATTGAATTAATTTTCCGGCAATAATAGTTTCAAAAGGTTTTCATAATTGTTTAACAATAAAATAGATCCTATCTATTACCACAGACCAGATATGCTAATCAGATAAACATCGTATTCATAAGTAGTAAATGAATAAATGAACATAGTAGAATTAAATAAACACACAACCAATCACAGGCAAAACTATCTAACTGAACTGATTTAACAATCAAAGAATGACTACAAAGATTAACTTCATCATGAAAAAAATGTTGGTTATGTTTAACAGAACTACTACTGAAACTTCGCAGTAAAAATGATTCTATAAAACATGCATAACAACAATAAATTCTAGCATAAATTATTACGTCAGAAAATATTCAGATTCTTTATATGCGTTTGTTATTTGAATGACTTTAGTATAAGTAATACTACGTACGTCTTAGTATGATATGATAAATAGTTGTCTTTAAAAGGTACGCTATAAAATATGATGTCATAGTTTATAGAATAAAAGGTCGGTAAAACTTTTCGAAATATCATTAGTTCATTTGGGATTTTTTGTCTTTCTGATTTCGTTAGACAACCGGATAAGTTAAATATAGTAAAGAAATGATCTGTTAGTTGATTCCACAAAATACTTAAACTATAATTAACACTAAGAATATTTGAAGATTTTAAAAGACAACAACAGTAAGTCTGAACCAAAAAAGTTCAGAGTAGTCATATGGAGGATGGAGATTGATTATTCGTTGCACTACATCATAACTTGATGGACGTGATAATTCTTCCAATACACGCTAGCCGGTCTAGCGGTTTAATGAATTAAACGTCGGCCAACGTAAAGGCCATCGGTCTGATTGTCTGTCAAAATCAAAAGTGAACAGGCCTGAGAAGTCTAGTACCAGGAAAAAAAAGGTGTTAAGTGTTCCCAGGTTTTCAGTGGAGTCTAACTGCCGTCAATTAATAAATTTATTATACAAATAATGCAAATTCACCATAGTGCGAAAAAAAGTTACCGAAGTAATAAATCAATAGATATGACTATATGAGCAATCAGTTTATAAATCCCACTGCTAATACTCACAGGTGAAGTCAATTAAACTCACAAACTATATGACCATCATCAAGGAATTTCATCAATAATCAATTACATCACATCATTTTACTGAAGATGAATTATGCTTGCAAATGAAAAACAGTATACGCGTTTCGTCGTATATAGGCATGTTTTCATTCAAACATGTTCGAATCACTAGCCTAACAATTTATGAACAAGAACAAAGTCACATCATTTGTTGTCTGAAATATAAACACGATGCAATAATACATTTCAATGTTTTGCCTCCTACACCATACAAAATATCATTCATTTGAGAGTAAAGTTATTGCATACCTCTGCTATTGTGTATATTTATCAGTTTACTACAACATTAAACATTATACACAGTAGATACGTATTACATCAAACAATTAATCTAAATTACCCTCACTCCAACACATGTTCACTAACTAAGTATACATGAAGACGAAATGAATCACTACCTTTGTGAATTCCACATTCCTATTTTACAACTTATGACTAAGCTACAAAATTCTGGTCAATTCGTGAATATGAAGCAAAATAAAATTAAACATACTGTATGTTGATTACATCGTACAACAGATTTGAACATTTGGTATAATGTGTTTAGGATTCACTTCAATGCCTAGAAGTTACTTCCCTCAGAATGAAAACACATTCATCGTTGATAAAATCAGACTTAGATAGAATCTACCTTCAAAATAATCAATTTCAAATCATACCGATCTATTCACAATGATCGATCAACTGGTAGTTACTGTTGTGATGTTTATCTAGTCCTTCACATTTATGAGCATATTTTATTGATAATCATATCGCATTGTAAACACTAATTTAATTGACTCGACATCAATATAATCAAAAGCCACATAAAGTACTAGTAACATCAAGATTTCCATCAAGGCTTAATGATGAATGCAAATGATGTAAAACTTTATTCCAGAGATTCCTGTTGAATACCTCGAATCACATTCTAATAACGATTTGTTTTTATAACTGTTATTGAGTATAGAGTTAGACGTATTCCTGTTGTTCACATTCAGTAGAGCATTTAAACAAACTCATTTGACAGACAAATTCATCCAACGTACTCTGGAAGCAGAATCTAGATTAGACTATTCTCTCTATCAGAATGAATCAGCATCATTTTTAATGTGCTCAATGACACTAAAGTTACGTACCTAACAATTCAAACCTTATCACGTTATTCACAAGAGGTGTTAACAATGTTTGTTACAACTCAAAATGTGTTATTCTTACAAAATGAATTAGTGTGAATGGATGAAATCCGGGTTGACTGCTGACTACACGACTATGATGAATAACCTGAAATTAATGTATGCTCCCAAGTTATTGTCATAGTTAGGGGTAGTTAAACATGGAAATATGTCTGTTGGTTATATTTTAAAGAAATCCAGCGTACTACTCATTTTCAACTGAAATTTTTACAGTTTGTATTCACCGGAAACTAACACATTCACTTAATGTATTGTTAAAGCATTGGATCATCATACAGGAATATCAGTGTGGATATTGCTGTGTCTATCATTCAACAATACAACTTTATGTTATAATGTTTGATGAAAAGACTACGATTTAGTTAAGATAAACTGAATTATATTTATGTTTAGTGATTGACTTATTCTTATGGTATAACATAATGAAGAATTGGTTACTTAATGTATTGTATAACAAATAACAATAGACTGTTTTACCCACACTATATACCAAATGCTATGTTACTCTCCTTGATAACTATAACAACAATTGTAGAAGACTGAGCCTTTAAAAAATATCCAACTACAAAAACTCACTATAGTTACGCTAGAGAAAAATATCAGCAGTCAAACACATGATAATGAACACTAATTTATAGTGGGATTATTTTTGTGCCATAGGGAAATAATATTATTTTGTTTGAAATATACTTATTGGTAGGAAAATTAGCAGATGAATATTACTGGCAAATATCTCACACCCGCATCGTTCATTTGAAACTGGGGAATCGGAATCATTATGCTATGAATCTAATTATTTTAGATTCTTGGTAGATGCTCAATTGATGGACGAGAGCTATTAAAGAAATTTAAAATAAAACACAACAGATGTCTAGTGCTTCCTGACTTCTAGCGATTCCTCAAACTATGTCACTTTGCGATACAAAATTTAAAGTTTCTTGAATTTTTATAAGGCCGAAGTGCAATCATAACGACTTTATTTTGTATTTCTCATTACAGACTGAGGGGAGTTCAAAATTCATGGTGCTCTAAGCAGTCTCCACGACACTGACTACGAACAGTTATGTACTTACTAGTGAGTAACTTTAGAAGATGATTCCCTTGCTTATAGAAAGACTACATGACTCAACTGTTTTATATGTGAAGCAGTTGTCTACAAATAACATGGGAAGACATCACGTAATATAGCAAATTCATTGAAGTTAGACACAAACATTTGATTACTTAATCGATGGCTTAAAGTCTAATTGTTCTAGAGAAAATCAGAGAGATATGCCTTCGATTCTTAGTGGAGTTACGCATTCTCACTGGTGAGAACATAAAATGTTGTTTTCGTCTTTGTTCTCATGATAATGTACTAGAAAAAACCACTAGCCGAATGTTCTATACTTTTCAACTTATTTCTTATTAAAAAATAATGTAGACCGAGATACACAAAAAGACTAGCTAATAATCCTGAAAATTTTGAAAATCTATAGCCATATCAGTAAATTCTCCCTTCAAAAACCATCAAATCGATATTAATAGCATTCAAAAAGGGTTTTCCAACTGCAAAGAATGGCAAGTAGCTAAGACTTTTCATATATTCCTAGATCCAACTCTGCTAAATAGAAAAGAAGGCCTTATGATTCATTCAAGTTGAATGAGTTTACCATATAATCACACATCTAACTCCTACATTCAATCTCTAACTAGAGACATACTGACAAATTTATTTTATCCTTTTACACATATCCAGACACACACTAATTACTGTTTTGGCATCTATGACATTTACATCATCAGACCGAGCTTTATGGTTAATTATGCAATTAAATGTTTTGATTTGTATTGTCACTCTGTACTATTTAAACTACAGTTAATTTGTAATATTTAAGTTGGATTTTGACTGGCAGACGGAATCCAGGACACGCGTTTCGTTCTATTCGGGACTCATCGGCTTGATGTACCTCCATCCAAATGTTGACGTCCATAGAGGGATTCCAACACAATCCGCTTCGTGCCAAACGCTACCGCGTAAACCACAAAGCTACTGTTTTCAGACAATCATACTTGTGCAACTGTTAATTTGATCAAAATTTTTCTACTCATTGGAACTGTACAAATATATTATTTACTATATAGTAATGTAAACTACAATTGAGTATAGTTGGTTTGTAGAGATTAGTATTAAATCCTAATTGATTGAATTCATCATAGATTAATGTTGATAGAATACCTTTGCAAACCAAGGAGTACTCAACAAGTATTTCACTCTCGTATGGAATTTTACGTCAGTGCTCAACTTAAACTATTTCAAATATATAAATTTATTGATTTATTTATAATCAAGCACAGATTATTACATAGTATTTCTTAAATTTAGGTTGCTATCTATGTTTATCTTATTGTTTATATACATTAAATAACAATAACAAATATTTAAATAATAATAATAATAATGAAAAATCTGTTTCTTTCTTTCTTTCTTTCATTAAATGACAGTAATAATGACTTGTTAATAAATTTGGTTTCATGGATCAGTTGACAATGTTTTAGTGTTTTTGTTTATCTCTTCTTGTTTACTTGTATTTTAAATTATTACATTAATCTAGTAAACTAAACACATATATACTACAGGTGAATACTTTTCTTCATTTATTCTACTTTTATTTTCATTAGAATGTAACATCCATGTACTTGTTTTCTTCTTTTATTTTTTTTACACAACAATAAATAAACATTTTTATCTAATGCATTGACTTAACTCCGCCTGTAGCCCGCACAGGGTTGCTGCCGGTCCCAAGCCCGGATAAAGAAGGAGGGTTGGGCATGGGGTTAGCAACCCCATCCCGTAAAACAACTATCATGCTAAAAAACAGTTCACGAGTAAAAACCCATATAATAATTCTAACTCTGCCCTGGGAATTGGAAGGATCAATATGACGCTCCATGGTGAAAGCCGAGTTCCCTCGGAAGCCATGAGGCCGATGCCTCCCCTTCTGACAACCGGAGCAACAATTAATGTACTCGACCGACCTCAAACAGCTGTCCCCTGGACACTGCGGTCATACTCTCAGGTCATCACGACCTCCTCTAATCCTCTTTCTCTTTCAGGTTCCTCAAGAATGACCCTTCCACGGTGTGGGCAACCGGGAAGTGATAACCGCCCTCATACCTCTAACAGCACAAGAGATCAATGCATTGACTTAATATACATGAGTGAATTAGTTTGGAACATGATTTCACTTCATCAATATCGTTTTACTCTTACATCCCTCTGTATCACTTTATCCTTTCAAATCAATGATGTATAATAAAACAAAATTGAATTATTCTATTTAATATTTAGCATTAATATGCATAATTTATATGTTTTTAATTTGTTTGGTTAATACCATTTAAGCAGAAGTCATTTTAGTAAACTTTTATTTTGTCTAGCACACTTTTACATCAATAGCAAGTACGATAGAAAGTTATATTTATTTACGCTGCAGTATTGTGAGAAGCTGACTTGGCCAAGACAAATTGTAGAGAATGTCATAAATAGTATATGCATTACTTTATATATCTCTTTGTACAGTCTTGGCGTTCCTTGATCAATGTTGGCTTTAGGTCTGCTTCCCTTGGTTGTCATGATTTATCCTACGTATTGTAACCACGCTTTACTTCTTGTCACTTTGTAACTCATCTCCTGTACTGTTCATCGTTTTCACTTTCACACGACGTTTTGCTATCCACTACTTAAGGACGATCATATCAGTAGTATCCACCATAGGATAGTGATTCATTATTACCAATACAACACATTAATTTTTGCTTTAAACTCAATTTTATCCATTGATTTATTGAGCTCAGATATATTTATCTTAGCATTTTTATACTTAATACATTAATGTTTATATTTAAGTTCCAGTAGAAACAATAACATAGTGAAGTAGGTATATTTATCGGACAAAACATTCACTAATAAATATAATTGTTGAACTGATTTGTTTCTTCTTTTGTTATCTAATATCTATCATTACAAGATATTAACTAATATTTTCAAGTAGATCAACATTTAAATTTGAAATTGTACCTATGTTTACATTTTCATATTTATTGCAGAAAAAAAGATTTTCAATAAACAATACACTTGAGGTTAAATATATTTTACAATGAGTGGATATTAAGTGAACAATGAAGCAATAATAAACGACAAAGACAAAGATAAGAGGTAACTTTAATTTAATTTAAAAAAAAAACAAATTTATGTATTCATGATAAATAGATTTACTGATTTCAGAACATTTTTACCTTCTAATTTCAAATCTAATATACCAATGAATGCAATGTATTGTTATATTCAAGTATACTTAATAATGATTAGTAGATTTCAATATACTAATTTACTGTAATTAAAAGAATACTTCCTTTAAATGAATAAATAAACAAATGATTAGGATACAATGAAAGAAATTAGTTAAGGAGATTGTTAGCCTATATCTATGTGTTATGCATTATGATAGTAGTTTACCTTGATATTTAATAGGAACGGAGAGGAAAAATTGAATATAAGACAACTTCATTAGAGTATATCGATTCATTTGTATACACTTATAAATATATATAGTAATGAATAATAACACAGATCATTTAATGGATTCAATATAACAACTGAGATAATCGCCTACACATTACATTTAAATCTACAATGTTTATCACTATTTACCTATCTAAATGCAAGTAAAACATGTTAGAAGGCGGAGATAAATGATTTATCAAAAAAATAGGTACCTACCCATTGATAACCATTAATAACTACTAGAAAGAGAATTCATGGTAAACACTTTTAATTCAGAGTACAAGTGAGTATATTTTAATATCATTTCAAAGTTATACATAAAATATAATGAAGCGCAATGCATAGATGCATTAGTTATATGCAAAACAAAGTTACAAATTTATTCAATGAAGGATTCGTTTTCCTCTTTTCTGCAAGCTATAATCTTTCAAATGGATTATAAATTCAATTTGAAGACTATGTTTCCAAAATATCATGACCAATAACACAAAAATTCACTAGGTGTGACTGCGATTCAGAGATAAATTTCCAGATAGACATGATAAATATGTGTATAATTATTCGTCAATATATCTTCAACCCTACACTAATCCAAACATTATCTTTAAAATCTTAATATTGAAATTTAAGTGATAACCACCAACAACATCTTACTTCCTACAGATTGAATTTTTAAGTTAAATTAATCAAATACACAACTCACTTTTTACGTCTCCTTTAGAATTATAATATCTGTACTCAACTACGCGTAATGGTGACTTTTAATTCATGAAGATAAGGCCAAAAAATTAATTCCATCTAACTGAAGAACATAAATGTCAATTAAAACTTTTTAAAGAGAACCGAAATATTTTAATAAGTCGTCTAGATAAAGGAGCACGTACGCTACTACGTGATCGATAAATCTATACAGATAAAATGAATGACTTATTATCCATCAGTATTAAATATTCAACAACCGATAAAGAAAGGAATACAGCGGATACAATATGAAAACAACAACTGAATATACTCAAACAAATAAAAAATAATTCTGTGATAGCATCCAAACACTTCAGTAACCTAAGACCTTCAAGTTCAATCATACCAAGATTATATGGTTTACTAATTATATATATAAACCCAGACTACTTTTTATCCAACTCCGCCTGTAGCTCTCCAAGGGTTACCGCCGGTCCTAAGCCCGGGTAAAGGAGGAGGGTTGGGCATGGGGCTAGCACCCCCATCCCGTAAAAACCCAAACTTGCTAAAAAACGCAAACCAGATTAAACAAGATAAACCATTTAAACTCTGACCTGGGAGTAGAAGGATATATGACGCCTCATGATGAAATTCTTCCGAAATTCTTCGGAAGTCATGAGGCCGATGCCCCCCTTCTAACAACCAGAGCAAATATTTTTATAGGTACATGGAATGTTCGAACAATGTGGGAGAGCGGGAAGACAAATCAAATAGCTACAGAATTGAAGAGATACAACTTGACAATATTCGGAATCAGCGAAACCCATTGGACTCAAGCTGGACAGAAAACATTGGCTTCAGGAGAGATGCTACTATACTCCGGCCACGAAGAGGAAAATGCTCCTCACACCCAAGGAGTTGCTCTGATGCTGTCCACAAAAGCACGTAATGCACTTGTGGGATGGGAACCACATGGACCCAGGATCATCAAAGCATCCTTCAAAACAATGAAGAAAGGGAATACAATGAATATTATCCAATGCTATGCACCAACCAATGACGGCAACGACGAAGACAAAGATCAGCTTTATGATAGACTGCAATCAATTATAGCAAAGTGTCGAGGAAAGGATCTGACAATCCTGATGGGGGACCTCAACGCCAAAGTCGTTAAGGACAACACTGGATATGAAGAAATCATGGGACGACAGTGACTGGGAGACAGAAATGACAATGGTGAAAGATTTACAAACCTATGTGCCTTCAACGAATTGGTTATGGGTGGTACAATATTCGCCCACAAACGCATACACAGGGCTACATGTGTCTCACCGGACCATACTACAGAGAATCAAATCGATCATATATGTATCAATAAAAAATTTAGAAGATCAATGGAGGATGTAAGAACCAGGAGAGGAGCTGACATAGCTTCAGACCACCACCTGGTTGTTTCTAGAATAAAACTGAAGCTAAAGAAGCAGTGGACAACTGGAGTGGCAGCAGTACAACGGTTCAATATAGGCTTCCTCCGAGACACTGACAAACTCAACGAATTCAAAATAGCTCTCAACAACAGATTCCAAGCCTTACAAGATCTGCCGAACGAAGAAGAAACCACTATGGAGGATAACTGGAAAGAAATCAAAGAAGCACTAACGTCAACGTGTCAGGAGGTTCTAGGCCGCAAAAAGCACCATTATAAGGAATGGATCTCCACTGAGACACTGAACAAAATTCAACAAAGGAGGAACAAGAAGATAGAAATCAACAACAGTCGAACAAGAGCAGAGAAAATCAAGGCTGAAGCTGAATACTCAGAAGCAAATAAGCAGGTAACGAAGAGCATTAGAGCCGACAAACGGAAATACATCGAAGGCCTTGCAACGACAGCGGAGAAGGTTGCAACAGAAGGAAATATAAAACAGCTATACGATACAATGAAGAAACTGGCAGATAAACATGGTAAACTAGAGCGACCGGTCAAGAACAAAGAAGGCAAGACACTCACTGAGATTCAAGAACAGAAGAATAGGTGGGTAGAACACTTTGAGGAACTCCTAAATAGGCCAGCTCCACTGAACCCACCCACCGGCCATCGAAGCAGCACCTACAGATCTCCCGATAGATGTCACTCCACCAACGATGGAAGAAGTCGAGATGGCCATCAGACAAGTCAAAAGTGGGAAAGCAGCAGGACCTGACAATATACCAACTGAAGCACTCAAGTCAGATATCGACCTAACAGCAAGGATACTCCACCTTTTATTCAGAAGGATCTGGGAGGAAGAACAAGTGCCGACAGACTGGGAAGAAGGACATCATATCAAGATACCAAAGAAAGGAGATTTGAGCAAATGTGACAATTACAGAGGGATCATGCCACTACTGTGGATACCTGGGAAAGTCTTTAACAGATTATTGTTGAACAGAATGAAAGATTCAGTGGAGGCTCAACTTCGAGATCAACAAGCTGGTTTTCGTAAGGATCGGTCGTGCACAGACCAAATCTCAACACTACGGATCATCGTTGAATAATCAATTGAATGTAACTCATCTTTGTACATCAACTTCATTGATTATGAGAAAGCGTTTGGTAGTGTAGATAGAAGAACACTATGGAAACTTCTTAGACACTACGGCGTACCAGAGAAACTCGTCAACATCATCCGGAACTCTTACGACGGAACACAGTGCAAAATTGTGCATGGAGGACAACTGACAAATGCATTTTCAGTGAGTACCGGAGTCAGACAAAGTTGCCTGCTCTCACCTTTTCTCTCCCTCCTAGTGGTCGACTGGATCATGAAGACCTCCACATCTGAGGGGATGCACGGAATTGAATGGACAAGTAGGATGCAACTCGATGATTTGGACTTTGCTGATGATCTAGGTCTCCTAGCAAATACACACCAACAGATGCAAGCAAAGACAACCAGTGTAGCAGCAACTTCAGCATCAGTAAGCTTGAACATACATAAAGGTAAGAGCAAGATTCTTAAATACAACACAGGGAGCACCAACCCAATTCAACTTGATGGCGAAACTCTGGAAGAAGTGAATACTTTCACATATCTGGGGAGCATCATCGATGAACAAGGAGGGTCCGATGCAGATGTAAAGACAAGGATCAGCAAAGTAAGGGCAGCATTCCTACAGTTGAAAAACATCTGGAACTCAAAACAAATATCAACTAACCTCAAAGTCAGACTCTTCAATTCGAACGTGAAGACAGTCCTGATGTATGGAGCTGAAACTTGGAGAATTACTGCAAACATCATCAGACGGATACAAGTATTTATAAACAACTGCCTACGAAAGATACTGAATGTCCGTTGGCCGGAAATCATCAGCAACAGCTTACTATGGGAGAGGACAAATCAACTTCCAGCCGAAGAGGAAATTAGGAAATGACGATGGATAGGACATACATTACGCAAACCATCAGACTGCATCACGAGACAAGCATTAACATGGAATCCTGTTAGGAAACGGAAAAGATGAAGGCCAAAGAACACACTGCGTCGAGAATCGGAAGCAAACATTAAAAGGATGAACAGCAACTGGAAACAATTGGAAAGGATTGCTGAGGACAGAGTTAAATGGAGAACCCTGGTGAGCGGCCTATGCTCCTCAGCGAGGAGTAACGGGCATAAGTAAGTAAGTAAGTACTTTTTATCCCATTCTGAACATAGACGGATCTTCATAACATTTGACTGATAAGTGGATAACGCGAACCACCAAGTATATTCGAACACAAATCCACAAGTATTCATTGATTGATACTTTCGAATTTATTTATATTCATAATGACTTGATCATTTCGAATAAAAGATGATTTTACTAAACACTCATTCACTATTTACAAATGCACCACTAAAAGAGACTGTTTGCTTTACTTTATGTTAACACTAGTGGAACAGACCCACCTGTTTTTCAATAAGAACGTATTCATAGGTGTACACCCGATGTACAGTTTAGGTTCGATAATGAAATGTATCAACAAATATATGGTGTAGCAATCGAGGCTCCAATCAGTCCATTATTGACGAGTGTTGAAAACAACCCTAAAAATTACAATTAATCATCTGTCTTTAAGTAAGAGGTGTACCGACGGTAAATTGATGATATGATGGAAACTTAGATATTCTGGAAATTTTAATAATTCCCATCCATCACTTATATGTATAGTGGGGCACGAATACTAATCACTATTATGGGTTTTAGTATCTTACTCATTACAAAGATCTGTATAGAGAAAAACCACGTGGAACTTATAATTTCCATGTTTTCATAGTTGACGTCCAGTCATAAGTAAAGGCATACATATTCATTCCTTGGGTTCACACTATCTGAAAATCTGTTCTCTAGACTTCTTTGTCGATGAACTATCTATTTTGAAGTCCATCTTCATGGATAACTGACACGCATTGAGATCTGTTGAGACCAATATTAGAAATAAGCAGAATTCTAAATTACCAGGACGTAGCAACTTTTGAGTATTTTCCGGTGGGTAGTGGTTGCCTAACTCAGACCAATTCATGATATCAAATTAACATACAGCACTTACTAGTTTTAAGTAATAGTTTAATAAATATCAATCAATGATATAAAGTTTTAATTGTTTAAAGAACAAATTCCACGATTGGATCACTTGAATAAATATACACCCATACAAGATTTACATTTTTACATAAAGAAAGTTTTCTAAATCCGGTTAAAAAAAAACTCGCTAAACAACAATTTACATGATGTAAACACTATTTTTCCTCATATGAATTTAACTTACACTAATGATATGAACATTGATGTAGGTAATTACAAATAAATGAAATTTGATAAGTAAAACACTATGCTAAACTAATCTCTCTTCTCATCAAATTGTTATAGTAGTGACAAGAACTTTTAAGTTGTAATGTATAAAATCAAGAAATGAAGAAAAGTAAGACAGATTTCCCCCCACCACCACCACCACCACAACCAAAAAGATCCTGTTTATTCTCTTAAATAAAGAATAATAAGCTGAAACATGATAC
Organism: Schistosoma mekongi; assembly: GCA_034768735.1. Taxonomy (NCBI): domain Eukaryota; kingdom Metazoa; phylum Platyhelminthes; class Trematoda; order Strigeidida; family Schistosomatidae; genus Schistosoma; species Schistosoma mekongi. The sequence continues at coordinate 30,653,501 of CM068307.1, read as the reverse complement.
TAAAATAAATGTTATGCATAACACGATTTCTCTTCGTGAATGTGTATGATTGATTTTATCAATTGAACACTGAATACACATGCCAATATGAATGAATAACAATAGGAGATGATAATAAAAATAAAAAACGACTAGATATTTACCCTTATAGAATAATCACCTGATAAATTCTGACTACTAACGTAATGATAATTCAGTAGTTCCAATGTGTTAGTTTGTAGAGTCCATTCAAGTCGACATAAGTGCTAATTTAAACTGATAAGCGAATTAATCAAATTTGATAGTGTAGTACAATGAATATGATTCAGTGAATAGTGATAGAAACAGTTATTGATTTTTACTTGTCTGTAAGAAATTGTTATGACGAGAAGAAAGGGAGAGAAAGGAGGGTGGATTTGGTTGGGCGTAATGAACGCCAATGGAATGTGCCTAGTTGATAATGTGTCACTGACCTAACCCCAATCACCCCCCAGGCCTACAATAGTAGAACCGGAATTGGGAACCGAAAAACGGAGATCTGAGAACCAAGAACTGAGAACGTACTGTATTTTAATCATGCCTTTATATATGCATAGAACCAGACTACATGGTAAACCAATCACAAATCTAACATTGATACAGAACAAAGGAAAAAGTGGCAGTGAATGGGGACAGGGTGTACACAATTAAGTAACCGTAGTTCACAGTAATTAACAATATACTAAGAGTAAATATACTAAACGAAAAGACCAGGCAAGGAGAACATAACAGTCATAGAATTGAAATGATTACATTACTCATGAATAAAATAATAAGAATAGTCCTCCAAAATACAGTTCGGAAAGTTCGCTACTTTTCTTTAATCTCCCGGTGTAACAGAAATATTTAATCGATTTACTGTAAATGGAATTGAAATAAAATCTTGATTGCAATTAATGGATTCTGTTCTACTTGATACTAAGTAAATGAATGTACTGACAACATCCTAGTGATTATACCCACAGCAAGACTAAAACTTTTCATTTTAAGGTTCACTTAGGTTGTATGTTTAGTTTTAAGTATGAATTTATTTTTAAGGGTTTGCATTTCTTATTGACGATTATCGTAATTAATTTCATTATCTTAGCTCTTCATACGGGAAAAGCGTGTGCTAACGGGGATTATTGGCCTATACTTCTCAACATCAAGCATAAAAAGATACTAACTTTTAAAAATATGAATAAGCAACAAGTTAATTTAATTTAAGCTAACTTCTATCCAGTATTTCATCTTAATAATCCTAAGGTTACAAACGACTGCAAATGTAATATGTTGAAGAGATTTCACTAACATGAAGCACAAATCAATGGGGTTATACTAATGAAGGAATAAAGGCATTTTAGCTAACAAGATTGCCCTTACAACGATATCATCTATTAATTGTATTCACATTGAATTTTTTAGGAAATATGGTTGTACTGTAGAACAAAAATAAATTGCATCACTGATGTATACTAGATATTACGAGGTGAATGAGAAGCTAGACTTAAGAATGAGATGGTGACAAATATGAAATAGAAAATTAAACCTTGTTGAAATAATAACAAGTGAGTAAAGTTTACAGACGTTTATCAAACAATGATGCAAAAAGAAAATAACCTGTATAAAACAACAAACAGAGAGATGTTGGATGCAAGATAAAATTGGAGAATATACCTGCTGATTTCGCACATTGAGGTTAAGCATGAACTGTCAACGAACCATAGTTTTTGTAGAACATAATTTTTAAATTGTTTCCTCCCCCCCCCAATTCGAGCCTGCCTATCTAACAACGTAAACGATAATGAAGTGAGTTTCTAGCAAGTCATGTGAGCTGGATTGCTAGTATATTTCCATGTTAAACTGTTGATATAGTGGCACTTACTTTTGTGGTTGCGAAACACGTTTAATAAAAGCTGTGTGTGCAATCAGTGTAACAATTTTCACACGACTAAGTACAATAATTAGCATCAAAGCGATAGCTAATGCTTTAAATACCTTCTAATGTTAGGCCAGTAGTAGAATTATTACAAACTTTGATGAATAGAAAATGTCCCTTTAAAACAGTCTTTTCTGTTTTCCTTTAACTTCTGTGTTCAGGAAAAGACTGTTTTATGGTACGGTAGTATATATTTACAATATTATTGGTATGCAGTATTCTTATAATTTAGTACTGATTCTACTATGGATCCTTCTTGTAAAGCCAATTGTATTATCATTATCAGAATTTAGTATTCTGAATTACAGTCAAAAGTAACGCAGAAGTACTAACTCAGAAGTATTATTAGTCGTATTGTATTATACTCTTTAATAGTAGAAACACAAACAAACCACCAAACAGAGTGACCAGAAATATGTATCATATCACATGGAAAATACCAATGTCTTTAATATAGATATCCGTAGGGAATGAGAACAGAACGACCAGTGACTTGTAAAGAATATAAAGGTCATATTAATATACTACACCAAATCAATTTAATAATGGAAACGAGTCGGCAATCATTCACTTCTAAGAAGGATTGCATGGATTATATCATATAGTAGCATGTTTATTAAAACACTAAGCATTAAGGTACACTTAAGGCAAATGACTATCTAGGTTCACATAAACTGATTATTGGAGAACAGTACAATCTTTTAAGTTGGGGTTTTCGCTTATGGTTTATAATGATGAACCCAATAAGCTAACCATTTTTGATACATACTGGAGAGAGTTTAGACAGTTATCTTCAATTATAAAAATCCCACTAAATATGGCTATACAGTCTTAGCTGACGAAATCATCAAATAGAAAATATTATTTTGGAATTAATTTTCTTTAATTCATATTCAATGTTAAGACAGGCTCTTTACAAAATCACTGTTGATTATCTTGAATCATTTAACTTTAGACATCCGCCAACCTGATGCTCCTGGGGCGAAATTTAGGGTGCATACTACTGAAGAGTTTTATATTCGGACGAAACAGCTGTTCAGTGCTCCCTGGCTTTCAAGGGTGCCTTTTCAACATCAATCCAAAACGAATGCAACCAGCTGAAATTTAATACTAATCTCCACGAGTCATCTCTATTCAATATAAAACTTAATTTCTTAGCACTGTCATTTTCATCATCTATTTTTTTAATGGTGATTGAATCACTCACTTTAACAGAACGAATGGAAACTGTATGACAAATTAGAATAACTATACCAGTAAAGACAACCAATATAAATTTCTTAGAAAAGTATAATAATACTTGCAAAAAATGCTTATAATGTTTACGTTAAGCATGATGATAATGTTAAAAAAAAAAGACTAAAACAAACTTCACAATTAAAAACGGTAAGCTGTTATTAACATTTTCTAAGAGAAATAGAAACAGCCTACATGAATAGTATTGAATACATTAAAATGTACATCAATTGTATCCTCAAGTATTACATACATCAGCAGAAGTATAACTGAATTTACAAAAAAATAGTGTTCTTAAATACATAACAAAATAGATTAGGCATAATTTTTTTTACAAAGATTTATAGCTACTACTTTTATGTAATAATTAAATATTTTTTAAATGTTTTTTTTTTTCTTTTATTTAAACTTTTATATTAATTCAAGCATACGTATAGTAATTTGTGTAAAGATTAAATAAATAACTTTAAAGTTAAATTCAATGGTGAATACAAAGAATGAACTTTTAGATATTCAAATAGTTTAGTTTATTGTAAACAGATCATAATAATAGTTTATTGATTTTCAGTAATTATATAGTAAGATATCGTTGTTCATGCTCCTATAATTCAGAAGTGATGCTGTTTAATGAAATACTAATCCAATGGTCACACAGATCAATTCAGAGGACGTTTAACACAGAAAGGTTAAGACTGATGTTTCCAGGCGTTTGTTAATGACACCGTAACTGAAAGACGTAGGATGGTCACCTCTTTTGCATTTATCGATTCATCTGATGATCTAGGAATTCGCATTTTTTTGCTCAGAGACACCTTTCAGCTTAGCTAAGCAGAAGCATAGTTATGAAAGTAAATAGCTAAGTGCTTACTAATTTAGTGGAAACATGAAGAGCGTCAACCAGTCGTTTTCAATAACATTACATCGATTACTATCACCCAAAATCGGTAAGACTCAAATTTCTTCAAATTGCCAAGGCAATAGCTATTCAGACTAAAAAGCAGTAGATCGAAACCAAAAAGAAACATGTCTAGTTGATACTTTTATCACGACCAACGCCACATTAAAGAAATCTGTAATGGTATGTTAACCCACTTCACTCAATGTATAAATTGGTCCCCCCTCTTTGTATCTTTATAACGTTTGTTCTCTTTTTCAAATTTCATTGTTACTACTATAAATATCTTTTGTGTTATTACTATTAATCGTCTGGTTAACACATAATCACTTACCCCATCTTATTATTTCATATCATTTAATGCTCTACAATTAGCTTTTCTTCGTCTAAACTTTTGTTTTATTCTAATTTGTATTAACATGGTTTATCTATATTTCACTCTAATATGTATTTATTCTTATGATCACCCTGGTAGTTTCAATAGACGCATAAACTATTCACTTTGATATTAACAACCTTGGATTGAATGACTATAAGTGAATTTAAACGATACTTTCACTTTAAAGTTAGCTATTCATTGTAGATTATTAATTAGTTTGGATGGATTAATATCTAGAACCTGATAAGAATTTATCGAAAAGAATATTCTACGTTTATAACTGATTTGTTTTAATATAAATGGAAATTTTTAGACAATATAACACTTTTAATAGACATTTTTGTCCAAAGAAGAATGAATCTACTTACTATAATATGAACAAACAAGATGGAGTACTGTTAGTTGCATCATGGCAACTAATGATAAAAGAAAATGAATTCAGATATTGTCTACTTCTGTAACATACAAGCATAGTCAAACTATTTATTTATTAATTCTGCTTAGAATTATCTAGTCTAATTACACAGTTCAATGTGTTACCAGCTGCAAATATACATCCACAATTTGGCTCATAATTATTATCACATCCATTTACTCTTACTGAAATTTATATGATACGACACGTCAATCATCAGACTATCTATCCGTCTCAGAGCAATATATGTGCAGGAATGATTGCAACATGGAAACTTCCTTCATCAAGAAAATTTCAATAATAGCTACCTTATAATTACTCATGTAATATTTTCACATTCTGCATACGATTGGACATTCATAGTGACATTTAACCTCTTAGTCTTATTTATATTCGATAATTTTTGATTTCAATTATTTACCTGAAAAGACTTTAGCAAGCTTTCAGTGAGAAACGTTGGCATTTCTTTAATTCCACTCGCTGTGATAATTTACAAACATATTCTACCAATATAATAATATGCTTAAGGAATGTACATATCCTCATTATGATTCTTTAAAGTTAAAGCAGTTATTATTAGTTCACGCAAAATACTATCTGTACCAGTAAGTGGAAATTATATATGAAATTTTACTAGTTAGTGAAATCTTGAAGGGATTCCAACAGTTTGCCCACCTAACTAGTCAGAGTTTCTTTAGGATGAAGTACTCATTAGTATTATTTAAGGGAACTATTACTAAACACTTAACTGTCACAGAACATTAAATCGATGTTTTGGGAAACTTTAAGTTGTTCGATAGCCACACAACTTCAAACGTTTTAATATTTTCTAACGTTATCGCTATTAAACGGCTGCAACTAAAAGTGTGCCTTTAAAAAAATCACTTATCAGTCCTTTTTAACTTTGGTACAGCAACTTTTATTTAATCATAACATCATCACTATTAGGACAAGTTTGTATCTTCCCGTTGCAGGTACATCCAGCCAACGAGTCCTATATATGACGAAATTCGTGTCCTGCATTTTGCTTGCCAGTCACAATCCAACTTAAACTTTATCATTATTGTTTCATTAAATTAAATTAATTCCACTGAATCATTTTCTTTTCTCTTAATATCAAACTCACTTCATTACACCATAGTGTATACTGTTAAATATAATTCATTTAATTACATTATTATATCACATTTTAATTTCAGTAGCTGAGCTCAATTCTCAAGTGTTACTAGCTACTTCATCCATTTCTTTGTTATGTAATTACTGAAACTTTGACTACTATTTCGTTTGTTGTATCTAGTACCTTCTCTTCCATCATATATATGTATCTTCAATAGTCTATGCAACAGATTAGATGTGTTTACATTGTCTACTGTGTTTATGTGATTGAAATGTTAGCCAATTTTATCTAAGTATGTTAAACTTGATTTCGATTGTTAATATTAGAAAAATTATTCATGTTCAATGAAGGCGATGAGAAACCATTGAAATATCCAATGAATTCATCTTCTTCTGCGCTAATAACTGCTCTTGATCTTCTTTAAAATAATAAAAGAGATGGTGTTTATGAAATGCTTAGATGTTTCTATGAATCTTGATTGTAGGGTCGATTGTATGGATGGATGATGAATGTCGAACTATGATATATAAGACCCTTTAGGATTTTCTAAATGATATAATATTGAAGTGTTTACTTAGTTCGATTAGAATGAATGTATATACACCAAGCTACCAGTTATTAAATTATCTTTTTGAAAATAGAACAAAAGTAGAAATATAATAACTCTCACATTCAGCTTGTGTAGTTGTATTCAAGTACTGTCATTTACATAATTAAATAACAAATTAGAGTTTACGATACAACTGTATAATAAACTAGTTGGTATTCTTTAAATAAAGCGAGAAGAACGAAATTTATAGAAAGCCATGAATACATCCTTTCATATCAGTTACATACAATCGAACAAGTTCAACATGTCAAAGCGAAAACTTATTATTTAAGTCAGTTATCAACAAATTCAACCTGAAATAAATGCTAAGAATATTTAGAGATGGTCATCAGAGATCATCTTAGAACTATCCTACTTGACTTGATGGAACAATAGTAAGTAGTTATTTAAGAAGAAAAGTTGAAGGATTAGGTTTAGTCTTGTGAAACATGAAAATTAAACGTTTCCGTTGTGATTGATCAAACATATAGTTATTTTAAACATGGTGGTCAGGTTTTAACCTATTAATTCCCAAAGACTATAAGAGACTAAAATCTACAACTTCCTAGGTAACAAAATGAACATTCTAGAATTTTCATCACTTCCAAAATTATGACCACCGACTACTATTTCTTATTTATTTATTTGTTAGTTTACGTGAAAAGGGTGGGAACAAATGTATTAAACATTGATCATCAACTCCAAGATGCCGAAGTTTATCATAGAACTATCACATACCCATGTATTTAATATCCGAGTTCAGAATTTCCAGGCATCGAGACAGGCGTTTAACCAGAAATCACCCACTTATTTCAACTTAAATACAGTTCACATTCACTCATATATATGCCATATTGAATTGAATATTCAAGGCGATTGGACTGCCATTTAGTACACTTTTATTATGGTAAATCATATGCATATTCAGTAATATTTTCGAATGGTTAGTGGAGATTGGTATTAAATTTTAATTAGTTGAATTCGTCATAGATTGATGCTGGTAGGGTGCCACTGGAAACCTGCGAGTACTAAAAGGCTGTTTCATCCTAGTATGAGACTCTCAACAGTGTGTACCCTACATTTCTACCAACGGTTTTCAGTTGTACCCTGCCAACATCAATCTGTGATGAATTCAATCAACTAAACTCATAACCAGTCTCCACAAACCATCTCAATTCAATTACAATAATCAGCTCAATAATGACTCACTTCAGTATACTCCTGAAGCCCTAGTGAGTCGTGACTAGTAGAGTTCAGATTTGTCGGGAGTGAGACTATCGTTACGACTGACAATGGACGATCGTCATTCCATATTACAAAATGATGGAAGCGGGAATTCTACTACTGGATGCCTGCCCGGTATTATAAAGTGCTAGGAGTTCAGCAACGTGAAGCCCATGGGGCAGACTTTATGGTGCATACTGTTAAGGAGCCCCATACTACGACGGAACAAGTGTCCAATGATCCCTGGTTTTCAATAATATCCTATTAATATCAACCTGTGACGAATTGGTTCAATAATATTTTTGTTTAATTATTTCTTTAAAGAAGTTCAAACCATATAACTGACTGTAACGTTGAATTTCAGTCACTGAGATTTTATGAAATTACAATCTGTTTGTCACTATCTTCCATAAGCTTGGTGTTCCACTACTCATTCAACTTTCTATAAATGTTCTAATACAGTTATGATAGATTTTTTATTATATATCTGCCACTTATTCAGAAGTAAACATTACATTCTCCATTGACAAAAGATATTCCCTAATGCTCATTAGTAATATCGGATAAATTACTAATTTTTCAACATAACAAAATTATTTCATTATGTAATCAAGTCAAGCTTACCTAGTAAAATTAAAGTAGTCAATATTGACCAGTATAATTACTATGAGTTAAAATAGTCAATTTTACAAAGAAAACCATAGGTGGTAACAAAACCAACTGCAATTAGAACTCAAAATAACTCGTGATAAAATGTTATTTTGTTTTTCTTTTTCTCATTTTTGTTGCAATTTAATTCAGAATTTCCATGTGAATATAAATGATGATGAAGAGAAAGAAGATGTGTAGAAATAAAAACAAATGAACAATCACTAGCATTAATGTATTCCACATGGAATAAGAAAGCATTATCTTTGTTATCAAAGATGAATATTTTCATAGTTGCGTGCTGACTATTAAAAACAAATCATAATAATAAATGTAAGTAGTATATTGTTATGTTGATGCGTATGTTGGTGTTCATGTTTAGGTTGTTACCATATTTCTGTATCTATGTATGCTTCAAATAAACTAATTGGTATCAAATCACGCTTGACATGATGATATTAATAGTAACACAAATATAAAATAACTGTCCATTCGAAAGCGATTCAAATGAAAGAAACATGAAACCAAAGGTAACTTACAAAAAGTATGTATTTGCTAGATAAACTTAAACATGAAGTGATATCATTTAAAGAAACGCTGAAACTGTTCAATAATACCCACTCACAGAAACATAAACATTAAATTAGATTTAACATTTTCAAGTCCAGTAAGAATCTTAATATGTTTTTATCCTATCTAAGTGGTTTTAATGTTAAGTCTTCATCGTCATACTAGGCAAGATTTTTATTGCTTACTTTGAGTATTTCTGAAGACTTTGTCGCCTACTGTTTATCACCGTGAAACGTAATATCTTTACGAGTCCTTTCCTCCGAAAATTCGAACTGAGGAATTTAACCATAATGCAGGTGTGTTTATGTGTAAGATGTAAGATTGGTCAAGTTGTTATAAAAAGGCGAAAAAGAAAAAAAACAAGCACATATGTTATTGATGGAACAACCTGCTCTTAGTTTCTGATTGTTGGCTTAGTGATCTGTAAACAAGTTAATATATGTGTATATTTAGCTTGTATATTCGATCTAAGTCCTGTTTCTCTAAACATTCTCCTCGTTTTACGTGGTTTGGTTGGAGGGGGGGCGAAAGTTATTAGCGCTTAGCAGCTTTAGTAATTTCTTTAAAAATTCGGACTGGTAGACCGTTATGAACGCTTGCGAATCTCTGGAAGTTTGTTGCTGAGATCATTCCACAATCAACAGATAAATCAGTATTAGTTTAATCTGTAGGCTCTTATGAAAGAGTTTAACAAAGCAAATTACAACTTATGGCTCTTTAAATTAGCATGACTAGTATAAGCAACCAGTTGGTGACGAAGTCAACAAAACGGAGTATATTGTTACCTGTGGAATAATCAAAAGTTTCAATTGTTTCATTGAGAACTTGGAGATTATTTGAAAAGTAAATATATGGCAAAATCAGTTCAGATTTACTTACTTTATCACTAATTGTTGTTAGTTCTGTGTCAATATCGAAATGGCCTAGAAACAGAGGAAGAAAAAAAATCAATAAATTAATTAGTGATTATAATATTTGAACAAGTATCTATGATTAATAAAATTTCCAGAAAAATATTGAGAATGAATTATTTTACACATTCTTAGGAAGTTTTTGCTGTTTTTCGTCTCCTATACACTTCAGAGCGTAATATTGTTTGGGGTTAGATTGTGACTAGCATGGGGAATCTACAATACACGTTTCGTTCTATTAGGGACTCGTCAGCTGGATGTACCTGCACCCCAGTGTTAGCGTCCACACCAGAACTCGAACTCAGATCGTTTAATGCTGAACGCCACTGCGTTCACACTAAGTCCAGACAACTATACGTGTGCAAGGGGTATATATATATTATTGGACTGAGTTCAAGTCCCCGTGTAAACATCAACAAGTCCCAAATAGAACCAAACGTGAGTCCTGGATTCCACTTACCAGTCACAATCCAACTCAAACAGTACTTGCGAATTATCGTAATATCAATGGAATCTGCTCAGGGTGCACATGTGGCAGCAGAGACTGATCGATTTCAGTCCATGATAAATTAACAGGAACATTTAAGTACATTTCAATTACAGTGTAATAGTATGAATTATAGATTACTACTGGAGTGTTTAGAGCTCTGATAATTCCTCGCCTTTATAGGTAAATTGAGTATTAAGGAAGGAATGTTGTACAATCAGACTAATCGTGTGGTATCAGAAGGTAACAATGTAAATGAGAAATGCAAGCTTAAGTATACTGTCGAAAGTTTAGGCGACGACAGCATACAAAATAGTGTTTCATTCCTAATGATAAATATCGTTTCATCATAGAGAATGAATAGTATTATTCAATCATAGTAAATTCTCCCATGCATATCACTTTATGCCACTATGTAGGTTGGTATGAATAACTAAAATAAAGGTTGTAACTTTGTACAGAAGGTAGTCTCAACTGTTGCTAAAGCGCTTTAATTTGAATTTCACACAGGTACTGCGTATCATTTATGAAAGAATACAATACATATCTAGTATACTTATATTTTCAGAGATAAACTCTACTATGAGAGTTGCAACCTACCAATTAAGTGCAAACTAAACACATCAGTCAGTTATAGTTAATAATTAACAGATAATATAACAGTTAATCAGACCATAACATTAAGTTGTTTTGTAGATATTCTAGCCGAATTAGTATTAGCTAGAGATTCAAAGCTACAATTCTTCACATGCGATTTGTGTTTCTGCACAATTCAAATTGAATTCCAAACTAAAGTTTTAAATGTAAACCCGAAGGTAGGTCTTATAAAAGACAATAAATATGAATGAGTGTATCATTCTAGATGAAATTAATTTATAGGTTTCTATATATAATCAATCAAAGAGAAAATTTGATATAGTTTTAAAACGTCATCTTTCGTAAATGTTTAATTTCATAGAAATACCACTTACTGAGGTTATAATACTTAATAATGAGGCGTCGAATTCAGAAAGATGATTGTAAGTTTTAGTCAGAAAAAATAAAAGCACTAGTATCAATGAAGCTTCCATTCAGTGTTTTCAATTTATACTCTAATTAATAAAGGTCTAGTAACTAGTTGCGTTGTAATAAACTGACTTTACTTGCTATGATGTAAATACTACTTCCTTTATGAACGAACAATACAGTTATTAGAATTATTTTAGCATCAGAAACTGAAATAACTGAAATATGTTAAACATTAATTCTTTCAATTTTACTCAAGTAAACCTTTTGTAAGGTAGTTAACTGTCTTCTTCTCTCTACAGAGCAAACTTCGGAACACTTAACAATCTGAATAACGATGCCATGACTGCATACCTAAAGTGTACTTAACTGTCAAATTACTGTAACAATTTTTAGTCATTTGTCTCACAGTATAAAAGTGTTACAATCATCATGCACTAGACACCGTGATTACGTAATCTTCCTCTTCACTTTCATTTTCGTTTATTTCATGATTTGTAATCGATTGCATCTATTGGAATAAACACTAACATTATGAAGTTGAATAGATAAAAATGCGAAATGGTCAGCTAATCAGTGACTCAAGAAATAAGTGCTAAACGTTACTACATCATCAACTAGAAAATATCGAATTGTATAATTTGTTACTGATATGTCACTGATATTAGAATTATAGTAGTGAGAATAAAGTAAAACACATATATAAGAAATATGAATACTTATATAATTTGTATGTATCTAAATCGTCTTATCGATTTGATATAGACTAAAATTGGTCAGTCATTACTACCATACATGCATCCTAAGCGGATGGCCTCGATACAGCAATAGTTCACAAGTATGTACAAGTTCCAAATAGGGTGGAACTCGAGCTCTAGATTCCATTTTCCAGCTACAATTCATGTCAAACCATATTCAATTGTTAGATTTTAATATACGAATTATAATTTAATACAATAAATTAATATTTCTGTTAATCCGGTTTACTGAAGTTTATTTGTATGTTTTGATTAGACTGAAATATTGTCAGATAAACTTTTATCAACAGTTTCCAAAGTACTGACATATCGCTTCTTCAAATGTTGCTAGTTTACTATTGTAAAGGTATTGGTACAGTTTTTGATTATGTAGCTTATTAAATACTATGTGAAGAAGAGCATAAAAATCTGAAAATGAAGACAGTGAATACTATTACAAGAAAATCTTATGTATAGAAAATTTTATTTTCTTAGCAATGTGGAAATATAACACATGTTTTGTCCTATTCAGGAATCATCAGCTTTATAAAACTACATCCCAGATTTGAGATACAAACGTAATACCTTCCAATTTAACTATTAATGAAATATCCCCCCACCCCTAATTAAGCTATTGAGTTCATACAGCAACTAACTTGTGGAGAGCACACGTGTTTATTTATAACGAATATAGGTATATACAGATAGTGACTTATAAGTAAAATCAAATGTGTGCTACACATGTTATTATTCATTACAACTGAGCTTTGTTAAAACTTTTGGCTATATTGAAACAGTTTGTTTAGGATATATCTGCCTCATCAACAATCGGGAAATAAGTTTCACAGATGTTAAAAATAGTTTCATTTATTACAAAATGAAACCAAAGTGTAGTCCTATGTTATTTATTGTTTCATAACTACGAAACTTTAATTTATGCTGTTAAACAGTCTCAAAGTTAGAAAACTAATTGACAGCATCCAGCATAGATCAATATTGATGTTAATAAGGAAGAAACGAATTAAATACCCAGTAATAACATACAAAACTGAAATTGAATTGTTTGAAGGCGATTTTTATTCACAACTTGGTGTCACATAGAAAATAAACTACAATAAGATACTTTAATATTAATACATACACTTGACTCAGGAGAAAATAACCTTCATAACATGAAGCCAAAATAGATGGGTCCGCATTATTAAACCAGTTCAACGAGTAATAAAACACGATTGTCAAGTAATACATGTAGGAATTTAAGTGACAATACTTTGTGAAGCTTTAATAGTTTGTTATCTGACTTCGATCTTCTTTAATGATCATCTAAGATTTATATTCTACGTTTTGTTTAGAATATGTAGGTTATATTAAAAAGCATTCCAAACAAAATCATATTCACTGCAAAAACTCTGCGATTACATACAGTTCCTGTATTGCTGTTGGTTAAGCGTTTGCCACTTGGCCTAAATGTCGTAAATTAGATTCCCAGGCTAAATCGTAGGTACACTGAATAGTCCTATATTGGGATAAAGTACCTATCTTATGTTTCCTGGTTTCCACTGGTACCTGCAGTAAATTCTAACAACAAAATAATAAAAGACAATGGAATATCTAATCAACAATATATGTAGCAATTGTAGTAGATGTTGTAGTAATAATGGTTAGACAGGTATTTATCACAGAAAGAAATACATGTTAAATTCATTCCATGTTTTAACCACATAATACGTACTAATTACAAATGAATGGAGACTTTTGCAGCCTTATGCAGCATATATGCACATAATATACGATCTCATGACGCATGACTATGTAATAAAGTTGTTTACAACCAAACTTCAAAATATCATCTATCATTCGTTCCTACCTGTTTAACATACATTATGAGTATCATAGATATACATATAATTTTTTTTATTTTAGTATATACAACATACTAGCAATGATATTCAGTAGTATATATAATCTATTTTTCTGCAAAGATAGTGAATCATACTACTGTAATTATTTGTTTTAATGTTAATTCTAGACAATCCAAAAGTTATGATGTAATCTGTGGTAGATTTTGGGCAACATTTACTTAAATGTCTACAAGATGAAACGTATTACCTAATAATAATAACTATGATTTAATATGATAAAATATTTTTGTAGTATGGGTTTCTCATATACCAGTTATGCAATAACACGGAAAGATTTATGCTTTAAACGTGATTTGTAATAGTGTTTACTCAAAAATAAAACAAACTATGTAGTCGGCACGTTTCATCCATCTTCAAGCATAAAAGTTCTCTACCAATTGAATTGTTATAAAGGCACATTTTTTCCTATCCATCATATATAAAATGCATAATTTTTAATGTTTACGTCGTTTGTTTTTGTTTTTTTTTCGGAAGATAGACCAGAATGAATTTATGCTAACAACTTCAATGTTTCTTTTTAATGTGTCCGACGTTTAATTTTAAATGAGTTCAAAGTTTTTTTAGATCGTCTAGATATAAATAGTTGGTAATCATGCTTGTTATGATTTCTAAAACAGAACGGTTAGTCGGAGTCGCTGTATATTTGAAATGTAAGTAACTCAAACATTTATTGCCTGACATCAAATAATGTAATTTCATATAAATTTCATATATAATGCATTATGATGAAGTAAGTATGTCAGTCGACGCAGACTAGTGGGCATTCATCATTGTTCTATGTGTTCTTATTAGCTGTATTAAAACATTGAGTGTTAATATATTTTAATATTACATTAAGTAGCCATCAGCAATGATGATGAAAAGCAATAAATTAAAGTGAATGATAGATGCTACAAAATTACGGCTGGTAGGAAAGTTAAAAAGTTTAGTGAAAAGAAAATATATTCGACAATACTGCTTATGATAAACTTCAGTCAAATGAATAAAGATTACTTGATTGAATACGTCACAGATTGATGTTGACCGAGTAACATTGAAAACCAGAGAGCACTAGACAACACTTTTTAATATGGAACTCCTCGGTGGCGAGCACTTTAGAATCCCCCTCAGAGACTTCAGGTTGGCGAACACCTAACCCACTGAACCACCAGATCTAGATTAATTAAATTATATGAATCGTCCAAGATATAGTTTCAAACATATTTCTATGCGACTACCACTTTGTGAGATAAACTTAATCTTCTGAGAACTTACACGATATTTGTGAAAATATCTGATAAATAAAATAAGTTGTCATCCTACATCTTGAACGATAGCTTTGAATTTGTAAAAACGCTAGAAGATTTAAATGTTTTTTGATAAACTTACAGTATCTTTTTGACATCCCTACATGTCTTATAAAGGTTCCGTATGGAAGAAACGATTGATGTTATATGTTAGTATCCTGACCTTATTATACCCGTTAACCAAACTAAACACATTTAACATGTATGTATTCAAGTCATTCATTTTCACTTTAACAATGTGATGCATCACCGTATTGATAAAGTCGATTTGAATGGCCATTTGAACTTAATTTTGGTTGTCACACTTAATGGGAGCCTCGACAAGTGAAAGTTAAAACATGTAATAGACAATATAATAAAACTTTATATTTGTGGATTGTATAGTTAGTGTTTGTAACAACCTTAAACATTCATCATATCTACTAAATTTACTCAACAAAACATATCAGGCAATGGTAATCATGATGAACTATGAAAAAAATCGATATTTCCACTTCCTCGACCTCTGGTTTCAACATGTGTCAGATGAGCAATCACAAAGTAACATCCATCAGAAAAATATGTAAGCTGAAATATATCTAAATTATACAGTTTATTCCCAACAAATTAAAAGTGAAGGACTGTATGAGGATGTTACTGATAGAACACAAAACGTTTGCTTCTATAAAAGAGTAGAGAGAGTGATTTAGTGTAATTAAAAATTTCTATGCTAAAATGGTTTGTCGAAGATTTTAACACGTATTTGGAACCACAGTGCGAACGTTCCATACTCAATTCAGTTCATAATAAAGCTTGCTCCATTCACGTGTTAGTCAAAGATAAATATAATATAGGACTCATTAACCGTAGAATAACTTCTACATCAAATTATGTTTAACTAGAGATAAGTCTTCTATTCCTAATATCTTCAGTTGAGCAGTTCAATTTATATGTAGTTACAAAAACACATCTATTAAATGAACGAAGAGATGAGTATACTTTCATGTCTCTCAATATGTTTCAAATAGTTTAAAATCAAAATGTGCAATATGTCGATATTTAATTGATAGTTGTCATGTTGTCCATATTACTCAATTCAACAAATGCATGTAAGCAGTTTCACTGAAGTTCACTCAACCAGGAACAATAGAAACATTTCAGACCCAATTTGTGTATTCAAAACATGACAATTACCATCTCATCTCTACCACAATAAGTTTGATTATATCCTTTTATTAATTAAGCTGAGGTAATTGATTGTATTTGTCACAGATTAATGTCGGTTATGTGATACTGAAAACCAGGGAACACTGGATAAATGTTTCGTTCTATCATGAGACTCCTCAGCGGTGAGTGATCTCAATTCCACCAGAGAATCAAACCAAGCACTTTCAAGTAACATGGTAAACTTTCAACTATCTACACTAATGAGTTAGCGGTCAACGGTATATTGATTTTTAATTTTTCATCATACTTCCAACTTTTCAATGTTCAATTTGTAAATGACATAAGATGCGTTTGAAGTAAAGGATGTTAGTCAATAACCTGAGTTTCTGTCACGAATTCCGTCAGTAGCTAGGATATCCAGCCTGTTGATAAGGTATAATCTTCATTTCGGGTGAATTACTATTGTGTTGAAGCTACTTTACAACATACATTACATCCAATGCTACTGACATAAATCGTCATAGAATCTTAGACTATTGACTGTAAGAAATCATAATTGAAATTTATGCTATTGTTTCAAAAGTGAAGAAAAACTATTATTAACTTCAATTTTCCTTTAGTTTAGGTCATAAGTCGTTGGAAAAATGTTAACAGATAGATATTTATGCCTAGTAGTTTGAAGATAGTACTAAATTACTCTTCGATGTTATCTTCAAGATGAATGAGTGCAAAATTGTACATGAAGCATGTTTTACTAGACTTTTTTTATAAGTCATAGATAGGAAACTGCAAAAATCCACACAATGATCAATTCTTATTGATTAGTTAAGTTTCAGTAAATCCTCTAGTGAACAATACGTTTCAAATAAGAATCAATCATTTCTATCTTTAACGAAAAACATTAATAATACTACTGAATTCCTATTAAGTAAATTAATAATGTACATTTCATTTATAAGTAGTCTGATGAAATGAAATGTCAATAAACAAAACATATCATAATCATTAACAAATTATTACAATAACAATAAACACAAAATAAAAGCAAGAAAAAAATAAAAATTCAAATGAGAGAAAAATAAAAAGAAATACAATAGTCAATGAAATTGTCAATGTTCAATATATTCAGTTTTTCTTTATTCATCTGAACATTTTGTTTTTTTGTTAAAGTGAAAAAACAAATTTCATTATTCAATTTTCCGCATTGCATTTTACCTAATTTTTTTTTGTACTTTGGAAACAACTAGTCTATAGAGGGAAAATGTAAGGAACTAAAAAAAAAAATTTTATAAATAAAAAATAAGATGAGTGAATTTGTACAAAAATTTCTTTTTGAATTTTATGTTGTTTGAAAGAACTGAGAGAAATAAAAAAGGTTTAGAAAGTTATGGAATTTCATCAAAGAATCGGGCAATAGAAATGCATAAATTTAAATGTATTTGATGTATATCTTAACATTAAATTGTTTGGAATGTAGGTACATTCACCTGATGAGTCTCAAATAGAACGAAACGCGCGTCCTGGATTTTGCTTACCCGTCACAATCCAACTTAAACATTATATTGACTAGTAAAGTTGTTGTTACTTTACACGATAGTAAATAATCCTAATTAGACCACGGTAAGGAGGGGATAAAAGACACACTGTTTTGTTTACCGTTCTGATTTTATAATTCTATAGTTTTAATAGTTGCCAAGAGTGTTTTTCAATGAAAATAATCTCAGTATAGATAAAATATTCGTCAACATTTCGTGAAACATAATTTTTTTTATGAAGTTGAACAAATCAATAACAAGATTTTTATTAAAACATGAGTTTACTATATTTAAAGGCTTTCTATCAATTCGAAACGGCTTTACAGCGCGTTCCCACAATTCCTTGTCTGAAAGGAATCGAAGTTCTCACAAGTCCAATCATGAGGTACCATTTTATCAGTGGATATAACGTTAATGTTTCGTAAGCACTCAAATATATCAACAGATAAATAACTTCATTATTACAACCTTTTGTAGAGGTTGTCGCTATCAAATGTTTTCAACTTCATCCGTGTGTACAGAAAGATAACATGATAAGCTTTTCGTTGGAATAGTGGATATCATAATTTTCCACTACGTAATCATACAGATGTTCACAAACGAGAGTGACTTTCATTCAAAATTAATTCGATGATTATGTAATCATCTAATTTGATTTCGTTACGATTGTGTGATATTTTCCTTTGTTAACTTTACAATGATAACTTTATCCTTTTCCTAGTTATAAACGGTATATACGCGCACCTACTATCCCCCCCTGCTTCATATACATATACGTCAAATATAACTACAATTATAAGCATATCTTGTATCTCTATTCTAATTGTTATGACTTTTAATTTTATTTAGAACGTTCACCTCAACTTCAATAGCTAAAGTATGTTAATTATGAAATTCCTTGTAATTGTAAGCTGTTTACAGGTGTTAAGCAGCCTAGAAATAAACAGATGAATTCATTCTATTCTGCAAATATTGTTCTTTATTCACTTCAATTTATTCAGAAATGATCAAATGTATGCACGTATATATAAATCTATATACATTGTCAGTATATTTACTTTTTAATAAATCAACAATTATTTTTTACAGTATTAAATTATTAATGAAGTCACAAAATGTGTTGTTGATACTACTAATAAGTAGCGTAAATTCGTTATAACTTCATTCTATTAAATAATAGTATAAAGAAAATCACTATGTGAGACAATAATCGATAATCAATAAATCTAATAATAGGAATTTTTAGATATTTCAAAAAATTTTAATTATTACAGTAAATACCATGGCAACTAATGAAGATATTATACTTTTCTTCTCATAAATTGCCAAATAAACACTTAGAATTTTGAGATGGCATTGTGCTATGTATTACAAGCATATAAAACCATGTCAATTCAATTACAGTAATTAGTTCACTAGCGATTCACTCTAGGATGTTCCTCAAACTCTAGTGAGAAGTGAAGACTGTTGGAGTTCATATTTTTCAGAAGGGAGACAGTTATCATGGATGACAATGAATAATTGTTGCGCGAAATTACAAATTGATGGAAGTGGGAATTCTATCATTGGATACAGGCCTAATGGTATAGAAAGTTAGCTTTTAGTCAACTTGAAGCTCATAGGGGCGAAATATAGGTTGCGCACTTCCGAAGAGTCCCGTACTAGGATGCCCCCTGGTTTTCAGTGGTACCCTACTAGCATCAATTTGTGACGTATTCAATCAACTCAGAATTTGATTGAAAGGCAAAGCAAATCAGATAACTTTATATCTGAGTGTTGAAATTGAAACTTACTTTCTTTAGACTGAAGTTTCAAAGTTTTATCTACTAAGCTACTAATTACAGATAAAGATGAACTTATTCAAATGATATGAAATACATATTTTATTTATTATAGTGAATACTGTAGTTTATTTGACTTTTTATGTAGTTGACAATTGTTGTGTACAGAAATGTTAGTTACATTACTTGAATTTATCGGATTTAGTATATTACTAATATGTCTGTGCATATTCATAGTTTATATGGTTTCACTACTACTTTAATTACTGTATTCAATATCCAAACGACAACGACCATTAATTGATGTTGTTTTAAAATCAAACAGGCATAATTATATGTTTATTCTGTGAAGTATTGACAACTAGAAATGAACTAAAAATTTCAACAAAAAGCACTTAATGCATTTAACCTGTAATTTACAATAATTTATCCTAATAGTGTTAGTAAGTTTGTACTTTTAAAGATTCTCGGTTGAACTTAAGAATATGTATAAGTTTAGGTAATGCTTAAGATAACCTGTCAAGAGTATGACCATTCTTCAGTAAGCATGTAAATCAAGTTATCATAATGAATTGTTTGTTATAGAATAATCAATTACAAACTAATTGAATTACAATTTACACTAAATTTTACTTGGTTTATAAAATTTTCACCATTACTTGGAAGTGTTAATCATTTATACAACTGAATTCTACAAATGTATATCAAAGTTGCCTAAAAGTTGTTTATATGAACTAAGCAGAAATCACAGTTTTCACTCTAAGTTCTAAGCCTTACCTAAAATCTTAATCCTAACAGTATCCTTATTCTTGATGATAATCCTAACTCTACTTGTGACACTAAACCTTAGTATCTTAGCCAGGATCATGACCCTAAAGACTGACAAGTGTCATTTCTCCACAATAGAATATAGGGATTTACTAATGTACTAAGCAGTTATATAAGTAGGTTAGTATTTTACTTACATCAAATTAACATATGAAATGATTATTTCAAAATATTTAACAAACTAATCCACTATGAACTTAATGTAGTGAATTTATTACAGACTACTAAGAGAAATTGTCGAAGTAAGAATGAAAAATATGCTCAATGTTGAATAATCTTCAATGAACGCTTAGATGACAAAAAACTACATCATAAAAAAATCTTCAACCATAAATACGTTAATATGATTAAAATTCTAGTTCTTCCAAATCACTGTCACCTTCATCATCCAAATCATCATCATCATCATCATCATTATCATCATCAACGTTATTCAGATATAAATATACTTGTTTTATAATTTAATTTATATGTGTTACTTATTGTTATTTTATTTACTCACATATTCATAGTATTAATCTGACAAAATTATGTACATTACATTTCATTTCATGAATTTAACATTCTATTCAATCTGTTGTATTATTTTTTCCTTCATCATCTTACTATTCATCAAATTTACAATCTATTTAATTGTTTTGTATTATTCTTTACAGGAAATGTATATTTTTAATGCATTCAATAATCTTTTACCTAAACATGTATATTTGATTGTTGACTGGAGTTGATTACATTAATCCTAAGTCTGAATTATTAAATGGGTGATTTGAAGTAGTGTAGGAGATTGTAGAAGGTTGAATAATTTAACCAATAAATTATGACTACTTATTACATATATACATATATATATATATATAATGTAGTTTAACGGAAATAAGCAATACTGAGGTAATGACTATGATCGATTTAAGAAAAAAATGCTTTTGAAATATATTATTCATCCAGGCATAAAGCAATATGCAATGACCACATTTGGATTTAAGAACAATGATAATCATCATCATCATCATCATCATCATCATCATCATCATCATCATCATCATCATCATCATCATCATCATCATCATCATCATCATCATCATCATCATCATCATCATCATCATCATCATCATCATCATCATCATCATCATCATCATCATCATCATCATCATCATCATCATCATCATCATCATCATCATCATCATCATCATCATCATCATCATCATCATCATCATCATCATCATCATCATCATCATCATCATCATCATCATCATCATCATCATCATCATCATCATCATCATCATCATCATCATCATCATCATCATCATCATCATCATCATCATCATCATCATCATCATCATCATCATCATCATCATCATCATCATCATCATCATCATCATCATCATCATCATCATCATCATCATCATCATCATCATCATCATCATCATCATCATCATCATCATCATCATCATCATCATCATCATCATCATCATCATCATCATCATCATCATCATCAATATGTACATTACATTTCATTTCATGAATTTAACATTCTATTCAATCTGTTGTATTATTTTTTCCTTCATCATCTTACTATTCATCAAATTTACAATCTATTTAATTGTTTTGTATATTCTTTACAGGAAATGTATATTTTTTAATGCATTCAATAATCTTTTACCTAAACATGTATATTTGATTGTTGACTGGAGTTGATTACATTAATCCTAAGTCTGAATTATTAAATGGGTGATTTGAAGTAGTGTAGGAGATTGTAGAAGGTTGAATAATTTAACCAATAAATTATGACTACTTATTACATATATAACATATCTATATATATATAATGTAGTTTAACGGAAATAAGCAATACTGAGGTAATGACTATGATCGATTTAAGAAAAAATGCTTTTGAAATATATTATTCATCCAGGCATAAAGCAATATGCAATGACCACATTTGGATTTTAAGAACAATGATAATCATTTAAGCGTACTGTATATTACCGTTTAGTGTGAACAAAATTTAGGTGGTTACTACAAACACATGTGCAAATTGTTTATTGTAAGTTGAATAGTTATAAGAGAAAAACGACATATTTGAAATTTCATTTGTATGTAGCACGTTGATTCAAATAAGTCCCAGTATTCGTAATTTAAGCTTAGTAGAATACAATTTAGTTGTTAAATAGGCTTGCAATTCCTTACTTAATGGATACAGTAAATCAAGTAGATATAAATAAAGATTTTCAAATCATCTTCCGTTTCTCTACACATTTGACGTAAAGTTTGAGCTCACGGCTATGTAGACAGATGAAGTTATGTAGTTATAAACTATTCGTATAATCGTTCAGTATCGCTTTTTTCATTTATAAAATCTTGAAGAGTTGCGACCTTCTTCTCTTCATACTTAAACGACTTCAATTAACACTAGGCATTACTCACCGAAAATGTGTCATTCCAAATAAAACAAAACGTTATTAACAGGATAATTCGTGGAATTGTTAAAGATTCCACAAGATGGTTTCCAGCTGTCACGTTTCAAAGATGAACTTCACTTGGATTTCTTGTTATAAATAGAATAAATTAATACTGTTTTGACTAATTTCAATATTCCTATCATGACAAATGAAGAAAACAATATGAGTAAATCTATATTTTTACCTAAAGTTTCCACCTTGATATGGCAGTCAGGTTTATATATCATCAAACAACTGAGTAATACTGGATGGAACACCTATTTCTTCAAGTCCCAACATGACAGAACATTTTAGTGGTAAGACTAAAGGGGAATGACTTGAAGTCAGAGAGCGAAGTCCTGATGTCGAATGTTCAGGTATACAAAAACAGTAAACTGTTTCACTCACACAACAAAAATTGTGAATGCGCTTTATTTGCGCGAATAAAAAAAAGCGTTTTTAATAGTCAGCCCTAAATATGCAAACATTATTTAATTCAATGAATTCGTTTTATGGGAGAAAAGGCTGCAAGCTGATCAAACAGGAAGCTATTTGTTACGTGCCTGGAACGAACGTTCTTTAGAAGCTTTAGCCACTGCTTTTGTTTGATGATGTCAACACTAGTCTGGATTTCTTTTCAACCCCATCAAAAAGATGCATCCTTTTACTATGTGAAAGTCGTTAAGTAACATTCTCATCTAAAGGATAGCTTAAAGTGGCTATAATAATTTTGTACCCACCAAAGTCATCCATCTCTACCTAGTCTATAATATGAATAAGATGAGAGAGAAGGCAATAATAACTAAATATTTTAACTAGAGTAAAGTGTAAAAACGATCGGACGGGGTACTTAAACGATAACGCAGAATTTCACAATAACTAATGCGAGACGCCCCTGATGGCTTCAATTTTGCTGCAAATTTAGTATAAAAAATAATGCCAGACATTAAATCAGAACTAGGGTTAGTAATAAGGCTACTGATTAAGAGTTTAAGTTAAAATGAGGGTTTGGTGTTATAAATATGATTTTAATCAGGCCTTCGAATTAGAAATAGGATTTACAATAAGAATTATCACTTTATTCAGCAAAGCGATTGAGATTTACGGTTAGAAATGAACCTATTTACAGACTGATAATAGACAATGGGATTCTGCCTGAATCTAAGATTTCCGATTAGTAATGGGTTACGATTTACATACATTCATATAAAAAATATTAACTGTGATTAGTTAAATTCTTAGCTGGAATAGGGTTACACATCCTGAGTGAGATGAAACTCATTATATCATGTTGCAATAATGGAACATTTGAGTAAGACATGATTTATGATGAAAACCATACATATATTTATGTTAAGAACCATTGTGATGTGTATCCATCTATAAATAATTCTCGAAATTTTACTGAAGATGAAGGCATGTTCTCTTGAGTTTATAGTCAACATTTATTAAGATGACTCATTAATTCTAATTTATTTTGATAGTTGGCATGGATGAAACAGTCGATTATTATTTACTATACGAAATACATATTCATAAATATCCACCACTGTCTACTGTGTTTTGTTACACCAAGAGAAAGTTGCATTGTTCGATGATAGACACAGCAATATCCACACTGATATTCCTGTAAGATAATCTAATGTTTTAACAATACATTAAGTGAATGTGTGAATGGATTTCTCTAAAATATAACCAACAGACATATTTCCATGTTTAACTACCCCTAACTATGACAATAACTTGGGAACATACATTAATTTCAGGTTATTCATTATAGTCGTGTAGTCAGCAGTCAACTCGGATTTCATCCATTCACACTAATTCATTTTGTAAGAATAACACATTTTGAGTTGTGACAAACATTTTAAAAGTTGAATGTAATTGTTCACACCTCTTGTGAATAACGTGATAAGGTTTGAATTGTTAGGTACGTTACTTCAGTGTTATTGAGCACACTAAAAATGATGCTGATTCATTCTGATAGAGAGAATAGTCTAATCTAGATTCTGCTTCCAGAGTTCGTTACATGAATTTGTCCGCCAAACGAGTTTGTTTAAATGCTCTACTGAATGTGAATAACAGGAATACGTCTAACTCTATACTCAATAACAATCATAGAAACAAATCGTTATTAGAAGGTGATTCGAGGTATTCAACAGGAATCTCTGGAATAAAGTTTCACACCATTTGCATTCATCATTAAGCCTTGATGGAAATCTTGATGTTACTAGTACTTTATGTGGCTTTTGATTATATTGATGTCGAGTCAATTAAATTAGTGTTTACAATGCGATATGATTATCAATAAAATTTGTTCATAAATGTGAAGGACTAGATAAACATCACAACGGTAACTGCCAGTTGATCGATCATTGTGAATAGATCGGTATGATTTGAAATTGATTATTTTGAAGGTAGATTCTATCTAAGTCTGATTTTATCAACGATGAATGTGTGTTCATTCAGAAGGAAGCAACTTCTAGGGATTGAAGTGAATCCTTAGCACATTATACACATTATACCAAATGTTCAAATCTGTTGTACGATGTAATCAACATACAGTATGTTTAATTTTGTTTTACTTCATATTCACGAATTGACCAGAATTTTGTAGCTTAGTCATAAGTTGTAAAATAGGAATGTGGAATTCACAAAGGTAGTGATTCATTTCGTCTGCATGTATACTTAGTTAGTGAACATGTGTTGGAGTGAGGGTAATTTACATTAATTGTTTGATGTAATACGTATCTACTGTGTATAATGTTTAATGTTGTAGTAAACTGATAAATATACACAATAGCAGGGGTATGCAATAACTTTACTCTCAAATGAATGATATTTGGTATGGTATAGGAGGCAAAACATTGAAATGTATTATTGCATCGTGTTTATATTTCAGACAACAAATGATGTGACTTTGTTCTTGTTCATAAATTGTTAGGCTAGTGATTCGAACATGTTTGAATGAAAACATGCCTATATACGACAAAACGCGTATGCTGTTTTTCATTTGCAAGCATAATTCATCTTCAGTAAAATGATGCGATGTATTTGATTATTGATGAAATTCGTTGATGTTGGTCATATAGTTTGTAAGTTTAATTGACTTCAGTTGTGAGTGTTAGCAGTGGGATTTATAAAGTGATTGCTTATATAGTCATATCTATTGATTTATTGATTCGATAACTTGATTTTTACTATTTTGACATGTTCATATTAATTAAGAAACAAAGTAACTCTATTTATCATCTACCGTGATAAAATCTAATGACGAAGAAACTTCTATATAAACAGCATTATTTAAATATTAAAATGTGATTTGATCTACTAAATTGTCTATTGAACTTAATATGAATCCTACAGAGTTGCTTTTATTATCAACCCTAATAGTTTAGACAAATTGTTTGTTAATACTTTTAAATTATCTAAACTTAAATATGCATAATAAATATTTTCTCAAATAATAACTTACTATCATTTAAATCAGTGTCCAACTGATAAATATCCGGTGATGGTAGTGGTGAATATGGATAACCTGTCCATATTGTATTCAATGTGATTGTTTTCATCATAGTATTTTTTATAGAATCATTTTGAATTGATTCTTTTCTATTCATTGGTTTGTTAATATCATTACAACTAATTTTATGTGATATTGTACTAACTACTTGTTTATTATTATTATTATTAGTAGTAGTAGTAGTTGTTGTTGTTGTAGTAGTATCAGTATTCATTATAATTTCATTTTGATTAATTGAATTATTTTTTATGGAATTTTCACATATAAATCGAACTTCTTTACTATCTTTATTATTATTTTCATACATTGATGATTGAATTTTTGTTGTTAAATCATTTATAGATGAATTCAAATTATTTACTTTCATATTGATTGTATTTACATTAGTTGATGATAAAAATGTTCTAAAAAGATGATACCAAAATAAATAAATAAATAAATAAATTTTTAAACAAATAAAAAAATTAATTTGTATAACTATAGTAAATGAAACTAGAACAATGTTTTGTGTTATGTATTTAAGTTGGATTGTGACTGGCAAGCGGAATCCAGGACGCGCGTTTCATCCTATTTGGGACTCATCGACTGGATGTACCTGTATCCCAATGTTGATGTTCACACTAGGATTCGAACTCACTTCGCTTCGTGCCAAACGCCACCACGTTCACCACTAGACTACTGTGTAATAGCGCTATATCGAGGCAATCCGCTCAGAATGCACATATGGCAACAGAGACTGACCAGTTTCAGTCCATTACAAATCAACGGGAAAGTACAAACTTATCCTAATTACTTATAAATGTTTTGTGTTGTTGTTGTTGTTAATTTGAGTATAAAATAACATAACACTAAATATACAATTATTTTACATTGTAAGCAATGGATATCACGAATGTATTAGGTATGATACAGTAATGACAACTATTCAACTTTACAGTCATAAAGTATTAGTTGAGTTAGATTATGACTGACAAACGGAATCCAAGATACTCGTTTGAATTGGGTTGCACAAGTGTGGCTGTTTAGTGGTGAACGGGGTGATGTTTTATATGAAACAAACTGTGTTCTAGTCCTGGTGTAAACATTAATACTAAAATACAGGTGCATTTAGTTTATGAGTCCCAAATTGGATGAGACGCTTTGGATTCCGCTTGACTGTCACAATCTAACTCAAACAATACTTGTCAATTGTCTCCATATAGAAGCAATGTGTCCAGAATTCACATATGGCAATAGAGAATGATCGATTTCAATCCATGACAAATAAACGGTAAGAAGCAAACACATTCTAACTACATTACATTTTGGTATAACGGTAGCTAATATTGTGATCTATCATATATCAGCGTAACTCTGACCTTTAAAGCTTAAAACTTTCGTATAGTGTAAATCTACTTAGATTTGTTATATTGGGATTAAATACATTGCAATGTTATTAAATTGAGATGATTTTGTGAAACTAGGTATCAAGTTTAGTTGTGTATATTCGTCGCTGATTGATTTTGTATGGATACCACTAAAAGCCGCTGAGCACTGCACAGTTGTTTTCCTTTTATAATGGAACTTCGTAGCATCTAAGAGTTGTAGCAAGGAATTTCAGATCCGCAAACACTTAGCCCTATTCACCAATGGATTGGGATTCCATGGTAAAATTCGCACTTCCATTTGTCAATGACATAACGGGACAATTCTTCACTGTCATTGTTAGTAGATGTCTCACTATTAACATGCCTGAACTCCATCATTCACAACTACTTACCAAAACTTTAGAAAAGGCCTACAGTTAGCTATTAATGAACTGATTATTGTAAATGAATTGTAATCTTTTTTATTTCATGATTATTCATAGAGACATAACAGTTCTCATAAAATATGATATAATGTTGTCATTTACTTGTATCTGGTTGAAATTAATGATGTGTTACTGTATAGTAGCCATTCTATCTATCTATCTATCTATTTATCTATCAAGTCGGGTACATTCACTTTCATATTAGAAATCTCTAACATTTAGTTTACAATTGAACTTGAATTTGACAAATCATAACAAGTTTCTATAACTGTAAGTAATAAATTGTAATTAACATTAATTCAGTTTATGTGTACTTCCTTTAGTTTTGTCATTATTGAAATAAAAATTATTTGTAATTAAGAGGCAAATTGTTAAAACAAGGTAGATGTTGAAAAAACTTTACAGAAGACGATGTACATTGATAACATGAAATATCACAAAACATCTGTTATGTCGGACCACTAAAGAAGATTGAAAATCTTCCAGAACTGTGTTTTAGAGGACTAATTCATTTATTCTGGCGTCAGTAAAGTAAACATTACATTTCTACTTGTGTTACATTCCCCTCACCGTATCCCCACGTCTAGTATATTTGCTGTTATAATATTGTTTCTTATTATGGGCTACAGTTAATTAGTTGTGTACAAGTTTTGCCCTATTCACTGCCACAAACTCTTCTGTTTTGTATTAATGTAAAATTCCTATTTGGTTTGCTGTAGGGTCTGACTTGTGTATATATAAAAGCATGACTAATATACAATACTACTGAATACTGCATGAATGGTGTGATATAAACTCAATTTATGCTATATTCTAAAGTGATTGAAGGTGATGATAATTATCAATGTGCTTAGACTAATTGATATAATGGTAATGAGTTCCTTGGAGTAAAAATTGGTCTTAAGTAATTTAAACTGAACACGTCTTAATATTTCAATATTTGAATAATACAACTGTTCAGTCCTTTCTGTCTCTATTAGAAGGGAATGTGTTACCTACATCAAATATTATGTAAATGTTAGGATGAATTTGTATATTCCCGTTGATTTGTTACAGACTGAAGCTGGTCATTCATTGTTGATATATGTGCACCCTGAGCGGATTACCTCGATATAGCAGTGGCGTTCTATACGAAACGGACTGAGTTAGAATCCCACTGTGAACACCAACATTGGGATGCAGGTACATCCGGCCGATGAGTTCCAAATAGAACGAAACGCGCATCTTGGGTTCCACTTGCCAGTCACAATCCAACATAAATAATTTTCATTTTGTCATTTTGTTAATGATAACTTTTTCTACATAAAGTTTTTCTTGATTAGATATAAAAACCAAACAAAAGAATTCAGTTTTATAAATCTCTTTCTACGAAAACTACTTACACAATGTAGAAAATTAGTTTTCAGTTGCTATGCACTATTTTTTTATTTTCGATAAAGATGAAGAAAAATATCTGAATAAATTCAAATATGCAAAAAGAAAAATTTTATTTTAGACTAATTGACATTTTTATATTGTATTGTATCAATGCATATTATTCAACTAGGAATTGAAATGATGTACTATATGCCTATAATTCTAAGTTTAATGAAACATATTAACTTTGTTACTATACTAGATTTGTTGATAGATCATGTTGAAGTGTATAAGTGAAAGTCTACTTCATTAATAAGTATTGATTGTCGGTTTATTACAGTCTATTTAATGAATTCACTTATAAGATGAAAGATTGTACGAGTAATAGATACAATATCTATGTTACGCATAAGGTATGTTAGGTAAATTCAGATTATTTCTATGACTACTTCTCATGATGTTTACAACATAATGGTTTATTTAACATTAAAAATTGTTCATTCACAATAAACCTGGAAGATTACTAGTGTTATAAAAGTTAGGAATGAATGAAAATTTAGAAGTATTTTTTGAAAGGTTATTTTAGATATTTTGACTTCATATTCATTTAACTATTGGTTTATATCATTTCTATGGTATACACTCATCTTTAATTTAAACCATTTACTGTTATTATATTGTTTACGGTGTATGAGATAGATTTATTAATTTACATACCTCCGACGTCAGTTTTATGTCATCAATACTTCGATTATGTATGTATATATGCAGCCGTAAACATAATGTATATGTTTATGAAAGTGTTTGAAATATATGATATCTGGATTGTTTAACAGAATAATTTTAGGTGTCCTTCTTTAGACATTAGAATGAGACTAGATAAATTCAAGGCTGACCCAAAAGAATTAAGAATACCTAGGTATTACAAATAACATTTTATCTTAGTCTGATTATAATGTTTGTTGACTATTGACCAACCGACATAAGAGCTAGAAGTGAAGACCAAGGCGCAAGTTTAATTCTATTTGTGACTTATTATGTGGATATGTATGCATCATTGTACTGATTTCGACACCCTGATTAGAATACTCTACATTTTACTTGAAATGTGAACACATTATCCACTAAGTTAATGAGCTCAGGCAACTGTTATATTTCTAACATACACGATCGTATTAATAATGATGTTTAGTTTTCCGTTGACGGTATTAATAACTGCAATTACTGAGTCTATTTTGCAATAGTGCTAACATGTACTTATATAAAAAGGTATCATACAATATAAAATTCTTGGTTTGGATAACACAGTTAGAATATAAATAGAATACTACAGGTTTCGATTTAATACTGCAACAAAGTATTTTGCTACGGACGAATATATAACAACACATAATGATCAGTTCCAGTTCTAAATATCGTCATCGAAAATCAATAAATCTTATCACATTGTAGTCTTTTTAATATCTACACTTTCGTTAACTAGTTAACAGTAACGTTGTCCATCTAATTCTCAGCTCACCTCGTCATTACTGTTGAAATCACCCGGTAACTATCAACAGAATAAAGCAAAGCTCAGAATTAATGAATATGAATAAGAATAAGATTGTAAGAATAAACATGAAATGAATCTAACAACGATAGATTTATTTAATTGATCTAATTATACATCTACAGTTGATTGGTACTGATGCTTTCTAATAGTGTAAATAGTATCATTTCAGTGGTACCATTTCTCTTGCTCTTCATGCAAACTAGTAGACAAAATACTTAAAACGTTTTTTCTTAAATCTACTAATCACAAATAATCATTTAGAAAATTTCAAATAAATGAACATATTACTTGACAGTAATATAATGTTTAACACGAAACGTATTTCATTACCATTTAGCTAATTATATAAGTAATATATGAAAAACTATAACGTCTACCTTAATAGGATATTTATACATAATACAATACATATAAAGACTATTGTATCAATATAAATGAGATTAAACAAGATTGTGTTTGACAGCAAAAAGTTCTGTTTTCAGTAAATTCATTTTCAATGCTATTGATTGGTGAATAGGCGTACTTTCCACTGTCATCACAATATTCAATAATATATGTTATTGATAATAATTGACCAAGTATAGCAACTATAAAGGAAACGTCATTCATTTAAATCTAGAAATTTAATCAAATGTTCAGAAAAATATCATAGAAGTTGGAAAACAACTGAAAACTGCAATGAATTGTGTTCAAAAATGAAAACAAGTTGGTTCACTAAAAAATTAATGTTTTGTATCTGGTTGTCTTGAGGTTAGAGTTAAGGCTAAAGTAGAGGTCGAACAAGTTTCCTCTTGACACATAATTCTGGCTTCAGTAAGTGTATTACCAGAGCTTTACCAACTGAAAGTAGACGAAAGACCACTTTCCTTGTTAGGCTGTTGTTAATTTTATAAATGGGCAAACGAAAAACATGCTTTGGTCAAGTGGTCTGTGTTTACAAAATGCTGAGGTTTTATTAATCTGCCGCTAGATTTCCTCAACCAAAATAGATAATGTTCTTTAATACTTTTAGATGGAACTCTAATATCATGACCTATATAACGAGCTCCCTAGTGGTAACTGACTTGATAAACACACAAAAGAGTGACTAGCGGTGGGATATTGTGTAATACATATTGTTTTTTATGTATTAAACTGAAGCATTGAATCGATGACTAAAGCTATTGGAATACAAAATAACAAGTCCACTTACGCAATCACTGGAACGGACAATATTGATGTAGTGAAACAAAATTATGTTGGTTTAATATTAGTGCACATGAATTACTGTGTTACTTAACATTTATCAAAAACCATACTGTATCAAAAAAATAGGATCGCCGGTTACCATAAAGTGATATAATAAAATCAAATGAAGTGGTTCTGTGGAAATAGGTATTACGATTAGTTGTTTGTAATCGTCATAGATTGGTACTGGTTAGATACTACTGCAAACAATTAAACTTGATACCAATCTCTATAGAAGCATCTCAAATTTAATTACAATAATCTGCTCATTAGTGAATAACTTCAGAATGTTGCTAGAGTTTTAGGAAATATCGTCATTGCTGGGGTTTGATCTTGTTTGCAGTGAGATGGTTATTACCGATGACAATAGATGTTAGTCTCGCCATCATAAGTTAGTGAAATTTGGAGTCCTAGCAGAAGACTCCTGTCTAAAAGTGCATATGGTTAAGTGTTCACCGTGAAATCTAAAAACCGTAAGATCGTTTTCACGCCGAATAGAAGAATGTAGTCACCTCTGAGAAGTCTGATACTAGGACGAAACAGCTGTCCAATACTCCTTGGCTTTTAGTTGCATCTAACCGATATCTATCTGTAAATAATGCAAACAACTAAGCTACACATGTAGAATTTTTCCACTCATTCATTGTAAGCAGTTTGTAAAAAATAAACATTTATCTTAAATGAGTTTAAATTTACAATTTGATGATCTGCTGATAGTTACTTTTCTTTACCGTGTAAACATCTGATAAAAAAGATACATATTTTATATTGTTAACAACAACAACAACGACAACAATTACAGTAACATAAGGAATAGGAGTTTTTGCATTTCATAATAATCCGTATTTTTTTTATGAGCACAGATTTCTGATTAGATCGGTTCTTACAAACTTTTCATCACATAGAACATGTGCTAAATATGGAATAGTTGAGCATTTATATTTCTCTTTACGTGCTTGAATCCTGATGTAGCAGCGTCGCGTTCTGCCAGAAGATAAACAAGGAGAAAGTTTTGAATGAAGAGGATGGTTTATGTCAGATAGAATAACCTTAGATAGATGTCTGCAGGACTTTGATTGTCTATCTACAACCATGTTTATAATAACGTCATCGCTTTCACCACACACTTTACTAACAGCTTTTAGTAATCTACGCAACACAACATAGTTTTTTCTAAATAGTCCGGGAAAAAATAATGGGGAACAATATAAAATGATCGGTAATATACATAAACTGACAAATTGTAATAATAACTGCTTGGTTATACTAAAACTATGTAATCTCTTCACATAGTATATTAAACGAAAAACCTTCTATGATATAAGCGAAACATGCGAAGACTAAGATAGATCAGAAGTAAAAGTTACACCAAGGTAATTAACATTCGACATAGTCTTAATTGTAGAGTCTCCAATTTTACAAACATCGTGTGAATCCACAAGAGCAGTTAGATCCTTTTCATGTCTTAGACTGAAATTAACTGTTTATCATTTGTAGGGATTAAGTTGAAAACCATTCAAACTAGACCATTGTCCAACATTTGCTAAAAAACAATTGATGTCACAACAATTTGAGGAATAAGAAACAGGCGTACTAATAGTAAGATCATCTGCGTACTTGACAAAGGTATTTTTAACAGAAGAGGGCAGATCATTGAAGAAAAGTGAGAAAAGAAAAGGGGAAAAAACAGCCCCTTGAGGCAAACCGACTTCTGTTAGCAAATGAGTGGAGCACTTTCTCATGTACACAGTATATTGTTCTCTTCCGGAGAAATAAGAATATAGCCAGTTGGTTATCCAGCTTCCCATGTTCATATTCTCAAGTTTATTCAGTAATATAGATCTAGGAACGGAGTCAAAGGCGCGGTGAATTCAAGAAACGCACTACGAACATACTTTTCACCATTTTCTAAACTACACACTATATTATGATGTAAGACAACTGTCGCATCCAGTGTACTTCTATGGCATCTGTATGCAAACTGATATGGGTCGATATGCCCTTCCATTGTTGGCTGCAGCTTACGTAGTAGAAGTTTTTCCATAGTTTTGAGAAAAGAAAATATAGCTAAGGGTCTAAGCCTAACATTACCACTTGAAGACGCTTTTTTCAGTATAGGTGTTACTTTTATCTTCTTCCAAGCTTTTGGTATCACGTTCGTAGAAAATGACTCGTTAAAGATACTAGTCAGTGGCTGACTTAACACGTTAGCACATTTCTTGAAGAGAAGATTCGGAATCTCATCAGGACATGGACAACGTGATGGCTTAAGTGCCTTCAGACATTCTAGAACTTCAATTTCGGTGAATATAGGACCACAATATTTGTTCAATTTACAGTGGTCTAAGAGCATCTGATCAGATCCATGCCGTTTAAAAGACTCATTTAACGAGCAAGCATTTAAATGTGTATCTTCTGTAATCTGTTTAGTGTGAGTAAGTTCTTTGAATAGTTTTCAAACA
Source organism: Schistosoma mekongi (assembly GCA_034768735.1). Classification (NCBI taxonomy): domain Eukaryota; kingdom Metazoa; phylum Platyhelminthes; class Trematoda; order Strigeidida; family Schistosomatidae; genus Schistosoma; species Schistosoma mekongi. Next base: position 30,618,504 of record CM068307.1, on the reverse strand, counting down.
GTAAAAGAGTTTTTGCAGGATAGAAGCTTTTCAGAATACAACGCCTTCAAACGTAATATTTCTTGACGTATAGAGCCATTTAACCTTCTAACTTCAATATAATCTTTGTTCCTGAAGTAACTTTCTTTTTCTCTCCTCAGTTGTTTAAGATGTGAGGAGATTAGTCAATCAAATCTAATAAAAACTGTTTCATTAGGACAGCAGACATCAAGACAAAACTTGAGGTAGGAACTAGTGACATCTACAGTGGTTTCTAACAATTCATTTATAAAGAGGTTCCAGTTAGTTTATTCCAGCATGTTACTCAAATTGAAGATGTTTTTTATCTGAGAAATTTTTATATTTTATTTTCCTGGTCGATTTAGAAGTTGTATTTCTCAATGATTTCGCATAAATTTTTAGAAAATCTCGAATGATGCAATGGTCGGTATTTAGAAAAGGGGCGCATTTACGAGTCTCGTATATTCCATTGCCATTGACAAAAACTAAGTCAAGCATAATACTGTAGCGAGACGGGAAATGTACGAAGTTTAAGTGGCCTAAGGATGAAGGAAAAGTACAGTCTGACGAGTTAAAGTCGCCACATACAACTGAAAGAAACCCAATGAGAGTAGTTACAGCAAACTCTGTGAATTCATCGGCAAAGTTAGGAAGGAAAGATGATGTTCAGTCAGGAGTCAAATAAACATTGGTAAACAGAGGTATTTACAACATTCAATAATTATGGCATTGATTATGTAACACATTGTCATTCTACAAAAATATACTTCTAATTAGATGACAGTATTACTTATAAGAAGTAAAATATACATCACCTGCTATCAGTTGAATTCATTATCAGTCTTATCCGACTATTGTGTAGATAGTTTGACGTTATAAACAATTACATATTCAATTCCATAAGATGAAGTAAATCTTCTCACTGCTTATCATATTCATCTTGATTTAAGGCTTCTATTATAGTTTATGTATAAAGAGAAGTAAATGAATTTGTTGTTGATTGGTGTTTTCCTTCTTGCAATGAAAACAACAAGTAAACTGGTTTTTATTTAACTACAATGAAATGATAAATACAGAGAACAGAATAATTAGCGAAAACAATGTTACGTAATTAGAAAATCATAGAATAAGAATGTAAGTAAAATTTATCATGCTGTTATTAAAGAAAATTATTTGTAATGTTCTTTCTTTTCTAATTCGTTATAATATGATGATTTAAATAAAAAGATAAAAAAAAAGATAAATAAATAAATAAATGAAAATAAGTAGTATGTTTACAGATATACGAATTGATTACATGTGTATTCATATACCATCTATCAACTATAAATAACTACATTTTGCATAGAGATCTATTTTATTCTTTTTTTTTGTACAACAATGAAGAATATAATAAACATTAATTAATGTTATAAATAGATTATGACATAATCATATATATGACCTGTAAATAATAAATAGCTACTATTATTTCTATACATTTAATTGCATATAGGCTAAATAACATGAACTTATATTAACTACGCATAATTAAATATCATAGAATAATAATATACGTATCAATAAATCATAATCATTATATGCTAATGTTATTTACTTTTGTTTAAATGCATTTAAGTGAGATACGAATAACTGAATGTGTAACCAGAAAAATATCACCGACTATATAGAAACCAAAACATAATAATTATAATTATTCTAATTAAAAGTACACATTGATGTAAATTGACTGTAAACAGAGTAACAGTAAAAGAACTACTATTTAAATTGTTCTAGTTATTGGTTTTATACCATGTAACCCTAATAAGCAAAGTATATCTTTCATTCTGAAAGAATTAATGATATCTGATGATTCAATGAGATGTGTAACTACAAGGATATTAATCGATTTCAACATAAGAATCAATTTGATATTTTTTGAACACCTTACAAATTAACGATTTCCGTCAGTTTGCTTGAATTGTATCCACTAGGGTTTCTACATTGATTGCCTTCATCTAAAAATAGTTACTAGCCCATTGAGTACTTGAGGTAAATCATATATGTAAATAGTCACATAAAAAGTAGGTTGGAAAAATTAAATGTCAGTTTATAAGTCAATGATAACAGTGAGATAGGTGAATTCTACAACTAATCATTATAAATGAATAGTGCAATTAGTGGTTAATGACCAGAGGCCAAACTCTTAATCATCAACACTACCGGCCCAGCGTTCAATGGTAGAATCCTCACTCTCATCAATTCGTGATGTAGAGTAACGATTAGTTGATGTTCTAAAGTTGACTGTTTTATTTCTGACACTTTTGTAAACTACCAGTGACGACTTCTCGCTATAATCTCCGAAACATCTTAAAATGTGTAACTGTAACTCTATATAACCACTTCAACTATTCCGTTTGTTGCACAGGGTGTATCTCATTGGGAAATCCCTTACTTAGGTTAAGAAGCAGTCCTGTATTTTCAGTTTTACACTGGCATTCTACTGAAACTAATTGGTGGCAAATAAGTTAAATAACATTAGCATAATTTGAATACATCACATGAAGACACCTCAACTCAGCAAAATTAATCAGATAACTAGTGATTAACTACAAGATATTTCTAAAGTCCAGGTGATAATTTGTGACTAGCGGAGTCCAGACGTATCAATAGTGAGGAAGTCACCAAAATTGGCATTGATTGATTGTCAGTTTATTTCACAAATTGATGAAATTAAGGATTCTGTGATTGGACTCTGGTCTAGCTGTGTAAATAATTAAGAGTTTAGTGAGGGACTAGAACTTCGGAGGCAAAATTTCCTAGTGAAGTCAGTGATGTGAACCGTTGACGAGTCCTGTACTATAACTAAACGGCTGACTACTGTTTCCTAGTTTTTATTGGTAGCTTACCAAAAGTGATATGTGATGAATATAAAAGAAATGAATAAATTGTCTATTAACTCTCGGTTTGGAAGGGGTCCAATTAAGTCTCTATGCAGTTTACTTCTATCATATTTAGTAGATAAATAGAACAAGTACATTTGTATTAGTGTATCATATACTTTAAGGCTTCCCACATAGCATTCAATCTTGTATCCTACTTATATTAGAATCTATAGGGATTCGGATTAATAACCTAAGCCTATGAGTTCAAAAGAAATCCGTAACACCAAGTTTCGATCTACTTACTACTCTGAAATATCTATCCGAATCACCATTACTCTTATCATTTTACATTAAAAATATGCATTCCTACTTTTATTAATCTTGTTATCACCACGAGCACACCTAGCTCTTCACTGTCAATCGTATCATTCACTTATTATGAACTAAACTGTATAAGATAATGGAAACAGAATCAGTTCATTTCAAATTAATAAGATAGACCGGAGGAGGTGTAAACGAAATAATAATGTAAGTACTGTTAATTAACCAAAAGGTGCTTGAAAATATAGTAATTTGGCTTAGAAATTTACCACTAAAATCAGTGGCAAAATAGGTAATTGAATAAGATTCTGCTGAATATTGTTCTAGTTTGTCTGTGTATGTCGACAGCCTCAGTAATTTATAAGAAATGGAAACATGCTGAATTTGGCAAGTTTCTGCCAACTTTGCAGATTACTTTAATATGTCAATGTCTTTCTGGAGGCGGTGAGGTATTCTATAACTATACTTCAACTTGAACCACTACTCCCTTCCTCAAACAGGTGAGGTACTGTTCGTAGAAACTATTTGACAGGATGCTCATTAACCAAACAATACATATTACTTAGTAAAAGAAAGTGAACGTAAACAATCAATGCTTGTTATCCCATGTGAAGCATACGCCGCCAACTAGCATTCTCCTACCATCTCTGTCCTAGGCTTTCTTTTCCAGCTCTTCCAAAGTGCTCTTCATTCACTTTATGTCTGTCACCAATTTCCGATGCGATGTGTTTTTTGGATCATCCTCAAGGTCAGGGAACTGGGGAAAGACCCAAGAACACATTGCGTCGAGAACCGGAAATATTCATAAGGAGAATTGACAGCACTTCGAAAAAGCTGGAAAGGAAAATTCGGGATGGAGTTAGTGGGAGAATGCTTGTCGGCGGCCCATGCTCAACATGGGGTAACAGGTATTGATTGATTGATTGATTGATTGATTGAATAGTGAACTGCAGTTTCAGTCCATCTATAAAGTGGCTCAATTTCCACTAAATAATAATTGGAAATTGTTCATTGTATTTCTAACTATGACACAACTACATGATTAGTGATAAAGAATTACAACTTGCACAGCAACCAAAATTTCTACGAAATGATATTTTTAGAGGAAATAAGTATGAGTACTGTCTCTTATGTTATAAGGTAGTCTGTTTTAGAATCGAAAGAAATAGTAATTCTTTGTTTTTTACAGTGTTCATGTAATTCCGGAAGAATCCATTTTCCCTTTCTATTCAGAATTATTTTTTTCTATTTACCATGTATACTAATTTTATTTTATCATTGGTGCCTGAGTAACTTACGAAATTAGTATTTTTAAATAGTTTATGTTACGCATGAGCGGCAAAGGCTATCTACAGCTTTACTGTATCCAATCTCTTTTAGTAAATTGACTGCTGTATGAAACAGTTTAACTATTAGTGAAGCATTTACGTCAGAAATTAAAGTCTGTTGTTTTCTCAGGATTTGGTCACATAAACATTTTCATAGAATTCCGCGGCTCACAACTACAAAAGATTGAAAAGAAACTTCTAGTAGTATTACTACACTGAAATGTATTGCTCAACATATTTAATAGACTACAGATTATGAATACACCTTACGGTACGTTTGTAGAACATTTGGTAAGTCGTTTCTAACCATAGTTAAATGACATGTGAAGTTTTTTTTTGTACGTAAACTACGTTATTTTACTGCGAAAAATATATTCTGCTGACTTTTCATAGCTATTTCTTATCAATTCACCAATGAGTTTGTTTTTTTTAAATTTATCTTAAGAGAACAGTTGCCAGTTCATCACATAGCAACATAACAGCATATTATCAATAAATAGATGAGAAATAACTAATCAACCTGTAACTTTAAAAAAGACCTAATAACACTGATTCAGCTTAGAGTAGAAGTTACTAATCATACAACTGAGTAAATTAATTATAATTGTTAGTTACAGCAGTTCAGTTTGATGATATTGTAAATTATATTTCATTGTTAAGTTATTGGTTCATTAGCATTATTTGCTACTTAATTTATTCGAAAGCAGACTATTAATCAGCATAACTAATAGCTTTAAGTTGATGCATTGAAAAATATGATTAGGTGTTGTGGAGAATATTGTACTTGAATCTATGACAAATTAACCTGGACTAGACAATCATCTGAAACCAGAAATCACTAAAAATACCATTTCGTTGAGTAGTTTGCATCTATGCACTCATCAAGGATGAATTTTAGGTCATTTATGAATCATGACGAATACTTAACACTTAAACTTCAATAGTAATTGTAGACATAATTTCCGAACTATTCTTCATCAATAACCCATTGCGTCTTCATTGTTTTGATTTATATCAATCTTCTTTAAGTTATAACACTCGTAAAATAAGTGAATATACTACTCTTTAGTGATAAGTAGGAAATTCATCTCAACCACTGTTTTGTACCAGTAAATTACCTTTAACCAATGAACATCAAGACATAGTGTACATAATACCAAGTTACTTAAGAACTAGTAGCTCACTTAAAACCTATTGACAGAATGAAATTAACACTATGAACTAGACATTTTACATTTCTTACTACGTTTAATTATCACAGCAATATCACTATTCGTTTTTCTCTATTTTTGGCTATATTCTTTAGTTATTTAATGGTAGCAACTAAGTTTTTCATTTTAAGAAAAAAAAAGAATGTCCTTTTAAATTCTTTCATAATAATGTTCTTTTCTTTGTTGGAAACAGTCATTACCAGATAAAAGAAAAATAGATGAAACAGTTAACAATTTACTAATTTAACATGATAGAAGACAATAATGTATCAATATGTTAATAAAAATCTATTTGTTGTACACTAGATTGAATGTCAACATTTATTCATTGTAGATCACATGACTGTATTATGCTGTAAAGTGATAGTTATTACTATAATGTCCTTATTGATAAGTTAACATTTAGATAAATAATTAAGAACTGTTACATTTAGTAGATAATAATCAAAGTTAATATAACTGATCAACAAGTATGTATGTAAGGCAGTACAACTACTATATAGTGATGATCTTATAAGGTTTTTAAGATTTCCATATTGATTTTAGATTTACCATATTGTCAATGAGATAAGAGTTTGCATAAATTAAGATCATGATACAATAGAAAGAGTAGAACTAGAGTACCATCATGTTTTAAACTATTTAGGTAGAACATTAGTCAATATCACATGATGATTTGTTAATTGCTTTCCTTTACATAAGTAACGTTGTAGAGAAGCATTGACTTGATTAGAATCATAAACAACGTATCTTATCACTAGAATGGTTTTACACAGAACTGTCTATATTTTACACTTATCCACAAAAATCAATTTGATTCAAGGTGAATTTTAGTTTTTATTCAATGAAATCATTCTTCTTAGTAAATAATGAAGATTTATTTTCTATAGGATTAAAATGGTTAAGGTAGGAGTTTATTCAAACTTCGATATCGTCGCAGAGTGAATCATGTGTACAGTAACTTTAAATGGTTGTTTGTTAAATAATAAAGTTTCATTTAGTCTTTGTTAAATGACTGTTAATGTCAGTGATTCAGTGAAAACATAAATGGTGACTACAATTCTCGAATAATTAAACATGCATTTTGTTAGCTCAATTATCAGTAACTTTCACATTCCGTGATAACTTCAAGATATCCATTTAAAAAGATAAGATTCTAATAATGATGATCAAATGACAATAACAGGGAAATACAAACGTTCTAAAGTTAAGCAGCTTAAAAATAACGTCAAGCTTCACTTTTCATAATTATTTCTTATGATTATTGCGTGTTCAACAGGCACTGAAAACCATGGAAAGTCGAAAAGCTGTTTCTGACTAGTATAGAACTCCTCAGCGGTGTACACCCTCGAGTCTACCAGCGGAAATCCTGACGTTCACCCAACTAATTTCACTGGGTACGACTCCCCTGGATAAATCAAGGGTGCCAACTACCTAACGGTCTAATCGTTCAGTGCTACGCGGTTTTCAATGATTGTCTAACAACAGCAATCTGCAATGAATCCAGTCAAATAAATCTAATGCTAATCTCCACAAAACAGCTTAATTCAATTATTGATTGTGTTTAATAAAATAAGTATACATGGTATATAGAAAAAAAACTATTCCGAGTAGAAAGAGAAAAAGAATTCTTCCGGAATTACATGAACACTGTAAAAAACAAAGAATTACTATTTCTTTCGATTCTAAAACAGACTATCTTATGACATAAGAGACAGTACTCATACTTATTTCCTCTAAAAAAAATCATTTCGTAGAAATTTTGGTTGCTGTGCAAGTTGTAATTCTTTATCACTAATCATGTAGTTGTGTCATAGTTAGAAACACAATGAGCAGTTTTCAATTATTATTTGGTGGAAATTGAGCTACTTTATAGATTGACTGAAACTGCAGTATACTACTAAATCAATCAATCAATGTCTGTCTGTTACCCCATGTAGAGCATGGGCCGCCGACCAGCATTCTTCGACTACCTGTCCTGGGTTTTCCTTTCCAATTTTTTCGAAGTGCTGTTCATTCTCTTTATGTCTATGTTCAATTTCCGGCATAATGTATTCTTAGGTCTTCCCCTCTTCACTTGACTTTGAGGATTCCATGATAAGTCAAAGGAAAAGACGAAGACTCAGAAACACATTGCGTATGGAATTGAAGACAGGCATGAAATGAATGAAGGGCACTTGGGTGGAGCCGGAGAGGAAAGCCCAAGACAGTGGTAATTGGAGAATGCTGGTCGACGGCCTATGCTTCACATAGGGTAACAGGCATTGATTGATTGAATTCACCAGCATTTATCCGTCCTATGCGTATCCTGTCCAACGGTCTTCAAGATCAGTACTACACTTGTTTGAGGAAGGGAGTAATAGTTCAATTATGAGTACAGTTACTGAATATCTCGTTGTCTCCAGAAAGAGATTGACCTATTAAAGTAATCTACAAAATAGGCAGAAACTTTTCAAATTTATCATGTTTCCATTTCTTATAAATTAGTGAGGCTGTCGACATACACATAGACAAACTAGAACTATGTTCAGTAGAAAATTATTCAATTAATTATTCATATTAATTTGAAGTGAACTGATTCTGTTTCCATTATCTTATGCAGTTTAGTTCATAATAAGTGAATGATGCAATTGTCAGTGAAGAGCTAGGTATGCTCGTAATGATAACAAGATTAATAAAAGTAAGAATGCATATTTTTAATGTAAGATGATAAGAGTAATGGTGATTCGGATAGATATTTCAGAGTAGTAAGTAGATCGAAACTTGGTGTTACGGATTTCTTTTGAACTCATAGGCTTAGGTTATTAACCCGAATTCCTATGGATTCTAAAATAGGTAGAATACAAGATTGAATGCTATGTGGGAAGCCTTAAAGTATATGATACACTAATACAAATGTACTTGTTCTATTTATCTACTAAATATGATAGAAGTAAACTGCATAGAGACTTAATTGGACCCCTTCCAAACCGAGAGTTAATAGTCAATTTATTCATTTCTTTTATATTCATCACATATCACTTTTGGTAAGCTACCAATAAAAACTAGGAAACAGTAGTCAGCCGTTTAGTTATAGTACAGGACTCGTCAACGGTTCACATCACTGACTTCACTAGGAAATTTTGCCTCCGAAGTTCTAGTCCCTCACTAAACTCTTAATTATTTACACAGCTAGACCAGAGTCCAATCACAGAATCCTTAATTTCATCAATTTGTGAAATAAACTGACAATCAATCAATGCCAATTTTGGTGACTTCCTCACTATTGATACGTCTGGACTCCGCTAGTCACAAATTATCACCTGGACTTTAGAAATATCTTGTAGTTAATCACTAGTTATCTGATTAATTTTGCTGAGTTGAGGTGTCTTCATGTGATGTATTCAAATTATGCTAATGTTATTTAACTTATTTGCCACCAATTAGTTTCAGTAGAATGCCAGTGTAAAACTGAAAATACAGGACTGCTTCTTAACCTAAGTAAGGGATTTCCCAATGAGATACACCCTGTGCAACAAACGGAATAGTTGAAGTGGTTATATAGAGTTACAGTTACACATTTTAAGATGTTTCGGAGATTATAGCGAGAAGTCGTCACTGGTAGTTTACAAAAGTGTCAGAAATAAAACAGTCAACTTTAGAACATCAACTAATCGTTACTCTACATCACGAATTGATGAGAGTGAGGATTCTACCATTGAACGCTGGGCCGGTAGTGTTGATGATTAAGAGTTTGGCCTCTGGTCATTAACCACTAATTGCACTATTCATTTATAATGATTAGTTGTAGAATTCACCTATCTCACTGTTATCATTGACTTATAAACTGACATTTAATTTTTCCAACCTACTTTTTATGTGACTATTTACATATATGATTTACCTCAAGTACTCAATGGGCTAGTAACTATTTTTAGATGAAGGCAATCAATGTAGAAACCCTAGTGGATACAATTCAAGCAAACTGACGGAAATCGTTAATTTGTAAGGTGTTCAAAAAATATCAAATTGATTCTTATGTTGAAATCGATTAATATCCTTGTAGTTACACATCTCATTGAATCATCAGATATTATTAATTCTTTCAGAATGAAAGATATACTTTGCTTATTAGGGTTACATGGTATAAAACCAATAACTAGAACAATTTAAATAGTAGTTCTTTTACTGTTACTCTGTTTACAGTCAATTTACATCAATGTATACTTTTAATTAGAATAATTATAATTATTATGTTTTGGTTTCTATATAGTCGGTGATATTTTTCTGGTTACACATTCAGTTATTCGTATCTCACTTAAATGCATTTAAACAAAAGTAAATAACATTAGCATATAATGATTATGATTTATTGATACGTATATTATTATTCTATGATATTTAATTATGCGTAGTTAATATAAGTTCATGTTATTTAGCCTATATGCAATTAAATGTATAGAAATAATAGTAGCTATTTATTATTTACAGGTCATATATATGATTATGTCATAATCTATTTATAACATTAATTAATGTTTATTATATTCTTCATTGTTGTACAAAAAAAAGAATAAAATAGATCTCTATGCAAAATGTAGTTATTTATAGTTGATAGATGGTATATGAATACACATGTAATCAATTCGTATATCTGTAAACATACTACTTATTTTCATTTATTTATTTATTTATCTTTTTTTTTATCTTTTTATTTAAATCATCATATTATAACGAATTAGAAAAGAAAGAACATTACAAATAATTTTCTTTAATAACAGCATGATAAATTTTACTTACATTCTTATTCTATGATTTTCTAATTACGTAACATTGTTTTCGCTAATTATTCTGTTCTCTGTATTTATCATTTCATTGTAGTTAAATAAAAACCAGTTTACTTGTTGTTTTCATTGCAAGAAGGAAAACACCAATCAACAACAAATTCATTTACTTCTCTTCATACATAAACTATAATAGAAGCCTTAAATCAAGATGAATATGATAAGCAGTGAGAAGATTTACTTCATCTTATGGAATTGAATATGTAATTGTTTATAACGTCAAACTATCTACACAATAGTCGGATAAGACTGATAATGAATTCAACTGATAGCAGGTGATGTATATTTTACTTCTTATAAGTAATACTGTCATCTAATTAGAAGTATATTTTTGTAGAATGGCAATGTTTTATGTAATCAATGCCATAATTATTGAATGTTGTAAATACCTCTTCAAAATACTAAAGTGTTTGAGAAAATATAAAATGAGATGGTAATTAACAATTATTTTTTTCAAATGTTTTGAATGCCAATTGTGACACAAAAAATGACAATCAGCAAAAGAAATTGGCATAAATTCGATTTGGCTGTAGTTGACATACAACATCATTACGATAAAATGAAATTCACAAATGATTAATAAACAACCTGGTATAGTTTAGTAACAACAACAATGTGATTGACAAACATTTAGGTTATGCTTCTAGTAAATGTACCATAATTCCTAGCTAAGTATGATCCGTGCCACTTAAAATCTTTTATCATTGATCCCGGTTATGCAGCTAATCATAGTTGGTCATATCTATGATTTGTACAAGCCACTTCATTAGAGTCTCTTAGATCCAATATTCAACTACCACATATGACGTGTAGCCTATGCATAACCTCAAGGTTTCTTGTTTGGTGGTTTTACGATAAGAAGGTAATGTTTGGAAGACACCTGAAGACAACAATAATGGACTAAATTTCATTTGGATAATGTATAATTTCTTCTGAAACAATCTGTGTTAATCAACAAACCACATTATTGTTTGATCCAAAGGATTTAGAACCATACTCATGACAGTTTGTAGTTATATTAGAAATGCGTGCTTGTTCAGTATGAGATAACTGAACAATCTATTGAAATATTTGAAACTAATTCTCCATAAACTATACATAAGCATGAAATTTACTTCATTTCGATATTGTGACGTTTTCCCATAGTGTTTAACGATTTTATTGGAATTGATAAATTACCAAAGTAATCAGTGATTTAGGTCAACTATGTTTCTTTTTATTAACTGGTCATCAAAAGCTGAGAAGCAATAGACATATGTTTTGTTATGGTATGGTTTACTTCAGCAGTGACATTTATGACCCTACCAATAACGGAATTTAAGACATCTAGTATTTGCGACTACAGCTTAAACTTCGGATTATTTCGTTGGCAGTTCTTAAGATTTTGACACTAGAAATAAGGAACTAATGAAATCTTTCTAGTTTTTGATAGTGATCCAAGTAATCCGTGATCCAATAAGTCAATGATATGATACTTCAAAGCAGGAAATGATAATATAAAACAATATTATGCTACCTTGATAAATCTGTTGCTTCTAAGGTACGTATACTCTGTGGCTCTTGAAATGCTTTGGTATTCCGAAAAGGTAGGAAGAGTCAGCTCTCCTACATGAAATTCTGTCATATGGCTGCTTGTCTATAGCCTCAACTAGAGGAGTTTCACTGACTTCATTTGGTGGAAATAATTCTAACAAATATGGTAGGCAGAAAGCTTAAAGATACTATGTGTCTAACCAAGAAAAGTTAGAAAATCTTGGTTCAAAATAAATGAAGTGTATATGCTACATAATGAAAATAAGCAGTCGATTACTTTAAACCACCTGACATCGAAATTCAGTATAAGCCACATAGACCATCATGCTGCAACTAATAGATAAGTTTCGTCTATAGCTCAAACGTATCCGTTTTGATTTATTTTTTCTAGATGACATTTATCTTTAATGAACTTCCATATCTTTGCAAATTAATTTATGTTTACGTGATGAAAGTCTATAATTGATGCATTGAAAACATTCAAACCGATGTTGTATGAATGTGAAACAAGAAATTACTATGAATTGTAACTGATATAGGAAACATGTAAATGATAAGTAAGTGTTGTCGATCACAAGTGGATATATTAGAGATACACACTTGTACACCAATAAAGTTTATAATGCCTCACAATGTAGTATATTGCTTTGAAAGTATCGGTAGTAAACTCTGTATGATCTAGGTATAATATAAGTAATGGAGGTAGTGAAATTTTGCAGTGTAACATAAGAGATTGAGTTTATTTAGAAAACTACTATAAATCGAGAAGCAAATTTGAACAGCTATTTCATCATGATACGAAGATTCGCAATAGTAACTTTGCATGACCTACGCCTATGATCCTCCATGTTATCGTGATTAATCTGCAACCTTTATGCCCTTAAGTCAGAGTGAAGTTATGTATATATTTAACAATAGTCGATCACTATCGATTGTTAATTACAGTAGCGTTTCTTTCACTCCTGATATAGTTGAACATTAACTGTCACTGTTTATTGCTACGTGATCAGGAATTACTAACTAAATTCAAGTCAATTATATGTCATTATACAGATCTACAAAACATTATGTATATAATTAAACGTTATCCTGAATCTGTGCTGATTGATGCATGCAGAACTAATGTAATTCATCCATCAAAAAATCATACATCTAAGTGTAGTATCCGCAGAATTGACGAAAATTTAACACCTGTTGATAATTCAAACCAAATCGAGGAATAAAACGACTTTAGGATTGAAATGAATTTATGATTCTATTACAAGATTTCTTATCAGTTTTATACAGACTAAGGTTACAAAGATTAAAGTTATTTAGTAGTGACTATTGGATTATGAAAGTGAAGTTGGATATTTGAAACGGATTAAAAACTTCAACGATGAAAACAGAGATGATATTTATAACTTTAAACATGATAGTTTAAATTAACCTATATGTAGGTGCTAACATCTATCCATGTAAATGTCTAATGTTTTCTGATTATTAAGGGCACCCTACGAACACCACTCTGTGACGAATTCAACCAACCAAAAATGAGGATAGGTTGGGCATTACTAACTAATAATTAAGGGAAGCAAATGAAAGAAATATCACTTGTCAAGTATTGGTCGTGAGGATTAAAAATATCTGTTCATGGTTAAACTTCAGAAGATATACTGTCTGGGTTTTAAGGTTGGAAGTTAATGGTTATTTTGGCTAGTAAACGTCTGTTAAATTTTATACAGCTTCTCCTATTTGTTACTTTAAATGATAACAAAAACGATAGTCATACTGAAATAGTATGAGTTTACATATTTCTTGGCAGCTTTACAACCAGTAAGTTTGAGTAATAATCATCTCAAGACAATATGCTATGCACCCTTTATGTTATCACATTATGACAATCCTCATAACTAAGGAAAATTTGGTTCAACGTTGGTCGACGCATTTATAACCAATCTGGAACAAACTAATTTGAAGTTGGTAATTCATAAGGTAGTTTTGTACTTGAAGTATGTTGATGACATATTTGTCGCTAGCAGTGGTTATAAGCGTACTACTTATATATCAAATCTTTACAATGAAACATACTTAAATATACGATTTATAATAAAACAAGTACACGATAACATGCTTTATTTTATTGATAATGATATTCAATATGTTGAGAACGATCATATTCAAAAACTTATTCACTTGAAGTGGGACTGCATCATATTTGATTCTGTCCAATCATCTACAAGCGAGTTTCGTTTCCAACGTTAATGAGTCGTGACCAAAAATTATTTCTACAGAATAATATTGAAGTGGAGCTAGTCACTCTTAAGAACCGTTTAAGGAATAATTGTTATCTGTGAATAAGCATTAGTAATTGTTAGAAGAGTGGGACAAAAGTAATGACGTGTTTTTTCTAGTCGAAATAAAGTTTGTCTTTACATGATGTGATTTTAAAACTGATGGAATCCCCAACAAAAATATTTTTGTATTATACGGTACATTAGAAATGACTAATTGATCCCAAAAACTGATCTCATTATACTAAATAAGTTGCTTGTTAAGACAATTGTAAATTCATAAATACCCTCTTAATGTTACTTTAAATTGTATTTACTAGTTTATATGTGCATGTGGAAGCCTGTATATTGGATTAACAGAAGTACATAACTTTACCTATAAAGTGAAACTACGATGTCGTAGTGCTTTGAGTAATACAATCGGTTAGCACCTAATTAATAACGTTGGTATTTCAAATTTATTTAAAATTACCAGTAATCAAAGCGATTACCATAAAAAAAACAGCTTTGTCTAGATTTGCTGACTTGAAAGTATTCTTTTGTCATTTTTACTTAACCCATGTAACCCAAGTTTCTGTATTCAGTTACATATTATTACGTCATTGGTTCATAATTTTAAATTTATTTACTTCATTTTGTGTTGAGATTAGTGTGAGGTGTATCCAGTTTACCTCTATAATTAGTCGGGTTTTATCCTTTTGCTATGTAATCAATTAAAGTCGGTTTCCTCCTCTACTTATGCATTTCAGTGACTTAGAAAAGCCCTTCATCTTCTGTAGTATTCATAATAGTTATCGTAGTAATATTCAACTACATAATCAACCTTTGAAATTCTTTCATGCTTAATACTCCCATTAATAATCTTCGTTTATTGAAGTATCAAGTACATAAAATTTTTTGTTTCTAAATAATCAAAGCAGCTTATGAGAATCCATGAAGTGTATGAATTTATTTAATACAGTTGTCTCTCTTGCTTTCGTAAAAAATGTTGCTTAGCCAATTTGATTGCATGAACATGGTATCGATTTTGATATATTAACTCTTTCCTACTTGCTGTATTTTCAGCGATATTCTTCTGTTTTCTAAACTATTTTTTTTAAAAAAAACGGGTACATTTAATACATAACTCCGTATGATGTGTATTTTCACACATACTGTGAAGTAAAATGCCAATCTGCAAACTAATAATTTAAAAGATAAACAAACTATTAAATCATAGATTATGTTAAGGAAGATAACAACATGGTTTTGAATATTAACAACAAATTAAACTTTAAGCCGACAGAACAACCATTTTGGTCAACTTAACGAAGTATAGTAATAGAGCACTTTAATTTAAACTTTATGATGATGAAGATATTGTCCAAAAATGAATAGAAAATCTAAACATTGAATCATTTGTCTAACAGAATGCAACACCTCTGGAAATTCACCTTCTTAACTACAAATCTCTCTTATTTCCTCTTAGGACTACAAGTTAACTATCTAACATTTTAATTGCTTAGTGACTGGTATTAAGTAACTGCCTACAGAATACTCTACACCCCTTAGTAATATTTATATTATTATTGTTGATTATTCACTTCAGAAAATAATTTAACTTTAGTGAGATAATCAACAGTTTAAATAAACTTCGACGCCTTTACAAACAAAAGGTTTAATAATCTTCATTGGTGTGGTTATTGTTAGAACAATACAAAATAGTTGATAGTATTTATAACTGTAAAAATAATAGTAATATAGTCGCCTTGTAGTCATGAAATGTTGATGAAATGTTATATTTTACAAAAGCTGTACTTTCACTTAATTATCTTTTGCCTAAAATTTCTGTGGGAGTAAAAAGATGGATATTTAGTAAAGAGTAACCTGTTGGAATGGCAACTATGTGAAAATGGGATATACTGACTAGATTGAGAAGAGGTGGAAGTGATACATATATATATATAGTCTTTAACAATAATAACATTAATAATTAAGAGAGGTATATGATTTCAACAGCTTCATTACATAACACTAATATCAATTAAATAGGCGTATATTCCTACACTAATGAATCAGATTAAAAATTTACCACAATCGTCACTGAATATGTAATAGTACTAGTATGAATATTTATATGAAGATAATAGTTTATATTTCCCAAATGTTAAAAAAAAATCTATTGCTGCCATGTTAGGTTGGAAACACAATAGAAAAACACTAACTCCTTTCCCCCCCCACCTCCCTCATACATAAGGAAAGAGTTAAGACGAATGCTTCTGTGAATGCTTGAAGACATCAAGAGAAAATAAAATTAGGATGTCAATTAATTGCTAGAAAAAAATTAGAAACTTTATCCTGGATTATTTTCAATATTGACGATAAACAATAAACAAAAAATTAAATTTACTAGAAATTGTGAATGTTGATAAACTTGAGTTATTTATCATATCAGACAGTAGACAAGGGAAAATTATTTTGTAAATCAACAATATAGAAATCAGGTATTCAACAAAGAAAATTTACTTTACAATGATATCATTTTATTATAGCTGTACAATGATAATTTATAGTTAGTTTTTCGTTAAAGATAAAGAAATTAGTTGTGTCATCAAATAAATGAATCAAAATTATCCCAAGTTACTTTAATATTCATGATGCAAAACAATATAATATTGTGACAGAAATGATTCGAAAAAGAAACACTTATAAAGAGATTATGCAATAAACAGCATTATTTAAACATGCGTAGAATTCATGTAATGCATAGAATTCTTATAAAGAGAAAGTTACTTAATGAGCAAATTGTTAGCGTAAGACATGATGCACGATTGAGTATGATGAATAACACCTGTAATAGAAGTAGTAACCGATTGGCAATAATCATGAAGAAAATAGAAAGAACGGAGTAGAAATAATCAATAATTGAAAAGTCTACACTTGAATAAGAAAGTAAACGTAGCGGTTTTCCACACTGAGAATAGGCTTGAAAATGGGAATTACTAAAGCCTCTCTAGTATAGAGCTTATTGATTCCCAATCTTTTTTAATCCGTTTCATCTGACTGAATAGGTAACTGTGTAGGAGGATTTTAGTGGAGTAGCGTGACCAGAGTTAACTAAGTGTTTTAGACTATACCAGTCACTACTGGTAAATGTATATTCTAAGTGGATTGAATCGATATGCGATTAAATTGTACTCTTCATATATACAATGTTTACTAAACAACTATGTCTCGGTTTACACATCAACACACTTCAATAAGTGAATATCCGGCTGACTAGATATAAATAAGATAAAGTTTGCGTTTTGAATATCATGCCAAAAGTACTACAACAAATTTGTTATTCGTTGTTTTGTTTTTGATTAAAACTTACAAAAAATGATCTAACAGCTCTAATTTAAATAAGTAGATACTTGCTGTAGATTAAATAGCTGAATTGCAGCTATGAAAAGTGTTTTATGAAGCATAATAAACATGTTCCATATTTATAACTGACATCTGTAGCAGACAATCCTTTGACACTGTTTAGGAAAAATCAACCCATATTCTTTAAACCTTCAGTTATAACATTAACAATTCTGTACACAAAATTCATTTAAATAAGAAATGAACATATTTACCTCCACTTCATTGAGAAGTTAAAAGTACTACATAAAGTACACATTTCAATGAATGACCTAGTCATATATATATATATATATATATATATATATATATATAAACTAATAAATATTTATCATTACAAAATACAAAATCAAAGAAGAAAATCAACTAACGAATAGCCAAGTATACATAAAAAACGTTTTAAAGATCATAATCAGGTTATTGTTATCACTATGAAAAAGCGTTGTAGACAAAATTATAAATTCTCTACAATTTAGTAAAAGTAGGAACAAAATGCAAAATGAAAATGTTAAATATTATCTCTAATTTGTAGAAAAAAACAACAGGCTACTTCCGATTGTGACTATGCAGGCACTTGGTGGTTATTACATTCAATGATACAGCTTCATTCATACAAATGCATGTGAACAATGAAAGACATAATTTTGACTGAGAAAACGTCAAAACTTTTAAAAACGTTTACATAATTAAAATCAGGTATTTTTTCGAAGCATTACATTTAGGTCATTTACTATTTGATATACTTATAGAAATTGACTTAGTCTACTGTTAAGTAAGAAAAAGTGAACACGGCTGTTCTGTTAAAGATCAAATCATAGAATAAATCAGTCACGATGCCGATACATGTATCAAAAACAAGTCAGATCTTAGACTAACAGAACAACCGACTAGTCAAATGTGAAGAGATTCTAATATCCTACTTCTTTGAAGGAAGAGGCTGACATCGATATTATTCATGAGACGTACAGCTGTGTTGAGTTTACTGAGTTTTGTCATTTTCTCACGAACTTTCATTGCCCCTCTGCACAACACTTATCTAAGCATACTTTTAGAATCTGACCATATATAATCTGTTCTATTAGTACGAAAAGTGAGTGAATGTTGAACATTCCAATTTAACAGAAAAAAATGTTATTTAACTGTAGATAAATTTTTAATGCTCCTCTTTTACTAAGTATGTAATTTTGATAATACTGTGTAGAAAGTTAACGAAAGCTTCACAGTCTAGCCACCTAACAAAGCACTTTGATCACTTACTCCTGAGCAACAAATATTCTCCACCAACGTAATTATGCGCCCGATCTCATCAACTGTATCACTAAGTAATAACAATTTGCATTAAATTACAGATGCAGCAGAATAAATAGATGCATTAGAATTTGTTCTGTACATAATACTCATATGTACTTACCTCAAATGAGTATTTGAAGTTGAATTGTGACTGATTATCAGAATCCAGTAGGTGCGTTTCGTACTCTTTTGGACTCATCAGCTAAATGTACCTGTATCCCAGTGTTAATGTCGACGCCGGGACTTGAACTTAGTTCGTTTTGTGCCAAACATCACCATGTTTACAATTAGGCTACTGAGTTTAGATGGCCAAAATTGCTCAAAAGGTATGATAAATCAGTGGAAAGATCCAAATATATCCTAATTATACATACATACTTGTTACGCAAGCTTGGCTATGATCTTGTGATCATTCGCAATATCGAGGCGAATTCGCCATGGATGGACATATATCAATGGAGGCTGGACTGTTTCATTCCATGACAAATCGACGGGAAGATTCAAATGCACCCTAATAATATGAATACTTTCATCACTGTTCTGTGAATAAACATCTAGATCTAACCGATTACATTATGTCAATGGTTCGTGACGTTTAAGGTTCGAATAAATAGTGCTACTTCAAAATACTTTGTCTGTAATATTCATGACTATTACATAAAATTAGCAGTGGAGTAAATCATTTCAGTACGACAATCATAAGTAGTGTAGAATTATCCTAGTTGCCACTCAATTTCAACACTGACGGATGGTTACCAAATCAGTGAAATTGGTGGCAACATCATCATATGGTACATGAACCATATGATTCAAGAATTAAAAAGAAGTAATTCATTAAAATGGATGAGAAAGTTTTGAATTAAAAGATTTAACGAAATACAACGAATGAATATACATGCACTATTGTGTTCTTTTAAATTCATATCATACAACATCTCCATTAATTGTTTATAATAATTCCGTAGATGATAACCAGATATTGCATACCCACTAACATGGAACAAACTAGCAGTCCTTAACTTTATTAGTTGATTTGACGTTTAACATGACATCTCCTTAGTTGTAATCAGGTACATTTCAATAAATAAACAACTAATAAATCAAATTTTAGAACACATTATAAATGATCGTTGATTTATATTATGAATCAATGAAAGGGAGAATTTGACTTCATACCAGTTACGGAAAGCAATAAGTGTTTACTGTAAAATATGAAGGTCACAGGTTTCATTCTATAGCAAAATCAGAAGTGTCATCTGCTGAAGAGTTGTACATTAGAACAAAACAGTGCTTTCTGGTTTCATACAGTACTCAACTGATATCAACTGAATACGCATCTCCATGAAACCATCTTAATTCAATCAGTTAATAAAATTGATTATGTCATCAACAATTATCAATTAAATAGTTTATAAAAAGAAGAAAATAAACCAATTTTTTTGTACAACAGTAACTAATTTAATACAATGAATAATAACATTTAACAGTTGATTAGATACTGTGTACTTTAAAGTCAACAAAGATCATATGAACATTTCAAATGATGTCATTTATTATATAAACATTATGTCTATTATCTAGTTAACATTGATAAATATCAAATGTATACATTCTATGCATGTATGTCAATCAATTGTTTTGTTTTCTTTTAACATGATTAGTGATAAAGTGAAATGATGAAGAAAAAAAAATGATTTTCTTACTTATTTTATAAGCAAAAAGGAAATCTTTACTTGTTACCATTTCAATATTAGCTTTATTCAATAGTATGTTTAGTATAAAAGGAATTTTTAGCATACAGTGTCTGAACAAGGTATTCTTTTACCATGTACACATACGATTAGATTTACTTGCAGTTTATGTTCACGAAAGTAACAACACCACGATTACATTTTTACTTGATGACAAAACGATCCTGATGAAAAAAATAGGTTATGTAACCATGATTCTTGAACTGTGATTAAATCACAATTACGGTATATGTTAAGACTAAGAAAAAATTGTACATAGCCCGATTTTTCAATAAGAAATTTATAGTTAAGACTAAAACTTTCAGAAGTAGATGTTTGATGAATATTGATCCTTTTTAAGGCGTGTTGCCAGCCACCATAATGTCTTCGTTTAGATCCAACTGAATTACTCATGTTAGGTTGCAAACACTTTATAAAGGCTTGTGAGTACAAAATACGATTTTGGAATATGACTGAACAGTTAAACCAAAACGAAAAAGTATCATTTTGAGATATTTGGTAAAAGGTGGTAGCTCAAGATTTCAAGCAGGCCGCCAATAATACCAATAATGTAACAATGTAAAGAAATATTATTCATTTCAATTTATAAAACCTGAAAATTGTCAATAATTATTCACAGAATTGACTTATCAATTATTATTATTTTCATCATAAGTATTAATGTAATTAAAAAAAGCGGGCTTGATCTCAGCATGTGGAAATAGTTACCTACTTTGGGCTATAGTATAGACTTATTCTACAATTACTTATTCTACAAAAATCTTGTTCAAAGGAATAAATTTAGACAATAAATCACCTCGAGTTATCTCTAGGTGAATTTACCACTTTACGTACATAAACGGTAGCGCATACATTGGAAGAATGGAGAGAGTATTAACTAGAAAAATCTTAGAATATATTTCTGAGAATTCGGTATTAAATAGTTCTCAATTAACTGGTAGCATTTTAAGAAGATATATCATAAACCAAGGTCATTCAGTAAATTCCGATGGTACCTTTGAAGTTATAAATAGGCAGAATAAGATCAAGCTTTTACGTTATGCAGAAGTAAATTTGAATAAAACTTCATTTTGATAGCTAGTTTTGGAGATAAAATCATTTTGTTTCGTAAGCCATCTCCTGAATTGACGATTATAATTTAGGTTTTATTGAGATGGAGTACTGTTAGCTGCACCACGGCACCTAATGATTAAAAAATGAATTCAAACATCTACTACTCCAACTTCCAACGCAATTTCATTTTGTTGATTTATTGATTTTGGAATTGTTTACTCCTGAGTAAACAGTTTCATCGTGTTACCAATTTGCGAATATACACCCAACCTTTGTCTCATAATTGTCATTACATTGATTTATTTCTATCATGATTTAATAGCAAGCCTTACTTCTGATTGTCTACCCCATCCGTGAACATAACTCATAGCAGTATATGTGGGCATATGATTGAACCATGGAAAATACACACAAAGTGCACACCTCCCTTCATCCACAACAATTTTAACATTATTTCACTTACAATGTCTCATATAACATGTTCATACCCTGTATACGATTGGATATTCATGATTCACATTTGACCTCTTATTTACATTTATATTCGATAACTTTGATCTTGGTTATTTCCCTGAAGAAGCTCGGACCAGATTGCCGAGCGAAACGTTGGAATTTTTCTTTAATTTCATCCGCTGAGATTATTTACAAATACATTCTATTCATATGTTTTATTGAGATTAAGTTAACGGTCACTCAAGCTGATACCGGTTTTTTAGTCCTACCTTGTTTTGTTTACAGCTGGAGCAGGTAACAACTAACAAGTACTCAACGACAATTTTAATTTCGTAACCAAGCATATTTGTTACACCCGTAAATATGCAAACATAATGCATTACCATAACAAAAAGTAAACCACATCGTCAGAGTATCTCTTCAAGGAACTGTATGAAAATCAATTGCCTAAAGAGTCAACACTATGCTAAACTTGTTGGTAAATAAAATAGTTGATTAACAACAAGATTTTGACTGATTAAATATTCCCACTATCTTATCTGGAACATAGATAGAGTAAAGGATTTTTTAATTAGCTCCTCATCAAAGTTCAACACTAATAAACATATAGTTGTACATTAGAATACATAATCAGCACCTACTAATTTGTAGTGAGTAAACTGCATGGAGACAGTAAAAAATCATATAGATTAGTTAATTGTCTCTTAGGTTTATAAAATAATAGAATGAAAAATGTAAGATTTAACTTAGGAATCACCCGACTTAGTCACCTAGGAGAAAAGTGAAGGGTAGGTTTGGAAACACATGTTGAAATAACCTATGTCAATGAATTGGCATGTAAACAGAAACAAAACAGAGTGTAACGCTTAAAACTGGTTTGATGCCTTAGGAGAAAGCAGCGGCATTACAAGTGTTTTATGAATGATATGATTTGGTTTGTTTAATTGTATTGCTATGGTTTATGTTGATTGTAGGAGGTGACATCTAGAGGCGTTAGAAAACTTAATAGAAAGGAATATATCACTCTAAATGCTGAGTTAATAATAACTTGGTGTCTAGTGTCAACTAAATTTACAAGGATTGAGCTCCCTATTGTTTTAATTTGTCTTTCGTTCAACCACTAGGGATATTGATTGGAAATGAGATTATGGATTTACCTTGTCATATTCCTTCCCTTCCAATAGAACTGGCTTCATCTGAGCAGTTAAACTGATAAATGCACAATTAGGTGGCAGACGTTGGCGATGTATCTTTATGACACTATCGTAAGCGAAGTGTAGTACATGGGTACCAATCTGACAGAATCAAATATTCTTCAAAGTACATTACATTACTGTCATGTAACAATTTAGCTAGATATATTATAATCAGTGTAAT
This sequence comes from Schistosoma mekongi, assembly GCA_034768735.1. Taxonomy (NCBI): domain Eukaryota; kingdom Metazoa; phylum Platyhelminthes; class Trematoda; order Strigeidida; family Schistosomatidae; genus Schistosoma; species Schistosoma mekongi. Next base: position 30,594,840 of record CM068307.1, on the reverse strand, counting down.
GTATTCTTTACATACTGACATTTCTAAACAGTTGTATTACATGTTAATCATTAACCAGTTTAAGATGGAATGGTTAAACGTTTATACAGATCTCAACTGCATTATTTCTCATATGCCATCAACATTTGTTCGTCAATATTTAATGAGACTTCATTCTCTCTACTAATGATAATGATACACTGTATATATTGTCGTTGTTTTTTTTATTAATCATGATTTAAGAGTAATAAGTAGCGTAGATTCAAAGATAAATACGACAGTTCTCGACTTTCTTCAAGTGATATACATTACACTTGATAAAGTACTTATGTTAAGGTTTCATTCAAACACTATTTATTACATAATATCATTTAAAAAATCTAAATATTTATGGTTTCAGAAACAGTGAATTTGAAGCAAATAGTAATAAATAATGAATGAGAATATAGTTAACTAATGTATCAACTGACAAGTAGCATGTTACATTATAGTCCTGACACTAGTCTTCAAAAAAACATGCTTAGAACTTCTAATTGTTTAAAAGAATTAGCTGTAATCATACCCTACAACTCATTCTATTTTGTCAAACTGATGACTCTATTTTTTATATTCTCATGTTTGTACCTAAAAGTTTTGATACGTAGCATGTATATAAAGCTAAATGAAACTTTTACTGATTGCATTAATTATTAAGACTTTAATTGCTGTTATAAACTATGACATACACTGGTTATATTTTGAAAGGTTAATGCATAAGTTTCTGCAGATATGTTTAAATGTTCATTAAGTTGAGATGGTTTGTAGTGATTAGTATTAACGTTTAGTTATCGAGTTCACCACAGATTGATGTTTGTAGGGTTTTCTTGAATACCAAGGAGCACTAGAAAACCTCTTCCTCCTAGTATGGAACTCCTCAGAAGTATATGCTATATCACAAACTGATGGAAGTGGGAATCCAACTATTGTGTGCTGGCTCAGTGGTGTAGAGCGTTAAGGGTTCTCCAACTCCAAGCCTCTGGGACAGAATGTATGGTGTACACTTCTAAGGAATCCTACACTGAGGCGAAACAGCCGTTCTGTTCTCCCTATTTTTCAATGGAACACTACAAACATAATTCTGTGATGAATTGATCAACTGAAACTTAATACCAAACTCACCAGACAACCTCAATTTAATTACAATGAATGTTTATAGCTGAATCACTACTTAAAATATTATTCTGTAAAAATCACCAATCTGGTTAAACAGTTTGAGGCATAAATAGCATGAGGAACTAATTTTAGCTAGATAACTATTTGTAACCAACAAACTTTGAAAAGCTGCTCCATCCTACTATGGAACCCCTTAAAAGTGCGTATTAACGTACCCTCCAAAAATATCCACATTATCCTTTATGCAGGTATCAATCACTGGCTTACTAGTAACTAGTGGTGTCAGGAAGTCACTTAAATTCCTATGAGGAACAGTGACTAGTGGAGATTAACCGTGTCGCAATTGAGGTATACATCCACATATTGCAATAAAAGTAAATTCGAATTTAAAATAGAAACTAATGAATGCTAAACATAAATACAATGGTTAAGTGCTTGAAGTAAAGTCTGGAGATTCAGTATTCAATCATGAATTTACACCACTAGGGAGTCGCGCGACAGAATGAAACGATTTTTTAGTACACTCTAGATTTCATTTGATGTCTAGCTACTGTAATTCCATTGCGTAAAAAAACCTTGAGAATATCCCCAATCCACTTTCCGGCACATAATTTAATGCATTCTAAACTAACGACCTAACAAAATACATGACTACTATATCAATGCTCTGAATTCATGAATACAGCTACAGCTGCATAGATTTCGAACACAAAGTTATTCAAATAATTGTAATCATTATGAAACAAAACCCAGTTAACGTTCTTAAAAAACATAGACGCTGCAGAAATGAAGGAAATATTCTACTATGCAGTCTCAACTGAGTAATATGTTTAAAGCGATTATAAGTAGTTGCTAAGCGATTTGATCGTTTTTCATTTCATATGAAGTCAGCTTAACATTACATTTAATTTACTATAAAACTGTATCCCAGGGTGTTATAAAGTTTTCGATTATATCACTCAAATAAATAAGACCGTTAAGAAAAGTGTCTCTATTAATCCACTTGATTTTATGGAGTAAGACATAATGGTTGTTCGATGCGAAAGTTGTCCAAACAAGTCAAAAAAACATTATCCAGTGTGGTTACAAGAAAGCAATATTTATAACATTAAAAGTACTATTATAGGATACATTGTGATTACTAGCCAACTAATCAACTCGGATTCCTTGAAGTTATCCACCAGGTCAACAGAAATATACATAATTCAGAAAGTCTCCGATTATTATGTATTGCCGAATCGTTGCCACGTATATATCGAAGCCAGAAATATGCGTACAAAAGAAACCAGTTCAAATTTTGGTTCTGCCATCGACTTAATCGGAAATTCTTGCATATTACCCCCCTAAAATGTGAGTTTATTCTATTTTCATTGTACTTTGTTTGTATCCTTACATTCTGTTACTTCCATATATATCTCCGTCCTTCTCATTGATAAAAACACATTTTTGGCTCTTTTTACCATCTGCGCCTCAAATATGATTCATTTATATTCCTATTTATCTTATTACTGATCCTGACTTTAATATTAATAGTTTCGATTCACTTGTTTCGATCGATTTATCTATTTTGAAATTTCCTCTACTGTTGTCTATGTAACCTGATTTCTAAGATTATTTACTGAAACTGTCAAAATAAGAATAATATTTTAAATTTTTTGAATTTTTGTTTCTACGATCTCTTATTCGTGGTTGTCACTTTAACTAACACCGCATTCCTTTTTGTTGCCATGTTCGACCAGTTGTAATTATTTTAATGTTATACATATACATGCTATTGTACAGCTATGAAAATGAATTCACTAAAAAGAGATCTTTTCTCTGAACATAATTCTTATCTTTTCAAAACAAGACAGTATATATATGCCGATTACAAATTTTAGCATCAAAGACAATAAAGCCAAATATATTTTACCGCCTACTAAAATCATATGAATTCTATGGTGTAGTTTATGTCATCATGTAATGGATGTTGCATAAGTTCGTTAGTATTAATGGCATATAGCTTTAATGGCTGAAAAACTTCTAAACTTGATCGATTTGATCCATTTTATTTGTAAAAGATTGAAACTATCTTGAAATTTTTTGATAGCACAAACCAGTTCAGAGGTAACATTTACTGTCAACATACACGATCACAGATATACATTATGATATATTGCTACAGGCTCCAACCTACACGGACAATACTTGAGTTATGTTTTAAAAATGAATCAAATCTATGAAACGCAGAAGTTTTATGAATGCCAAGGAATTTATAGAAGCATGACAATCATATAAATTGACAATCAATAAAACATTCATTTACCAACAAATAAGAATAAAGTTAAGCAACCATATTTTCAAAGATCAACAGAAAAACGGAAATCAACAGGAATATAAGGACATTTATTGGCAATCTATCGTAAACATAGTCATCAAGAAAAAATGATTTATTGCTTGTTGTATAACTAAACATACTCTTTTGTATGAAATCGTTATTATGGATCATTTGAAGAGCTATATTGGGAATATCGAGAACAATCTCTTACAGAAAACATATTAATGCAAAGAGTGGAACGAATCATCAGAGTAAAATATATCTACTTTTTAAATGTATTATTATATGAACTATCAATCAACTAAGATTAACTTTCAAGTTATTCTATTTAACATGCATTATGAGATCATGTATTAAGAAAGGTTTAGAAACCAGAAAACAACTAATTTATTCTCATAGAGACAATAGGCTATTTGAACAGAAACCATATCCGGTAAAAGAATAACCATGATAAATATCTTGTATCTTAGACTGAAACGGATGGATAAGCAATTCAAAAAATAAAATATTTAACATAGTTTGGAGGGGGGGGCAAAGAATTTCAATACAATCCATATAATCTCATATAATCAGGTATGTTCTATGTCATCATCAAATTTAATTCGGTTTGTTACTCAAACATTTCTATCAGTTGTTTTAGGTTAAATAGTGATCGATTACATGAACAATAAATAGAAATTGATCTGTTTAATCCATTTGTAAATAGTTTTATTATTTTAAATAAACAAACATAAATTCAATGTAGATTAAATAGAAATGCCCTAATGATTAGTTTAGGTTTAATTTAATTATGATTTCATTTAGAATTCTCAGACCCAAATGAGATGGAATTCGAAACTTTTCACTTAAGTTATGTGGGATGACTTTATTAGGTTATGGTTTGTTTTATTTTATAAATTAGTATATTACTAAAGTTTGTCTTGAAGATGCTTTACTTTAATTACTGACTGAACACCAGATATCGTATAAAATTAGGGTCAGGTCAAAATATTCATTACAGGTATATCAGTCACCTTTATACTTAACCCCACTCCACTAACGACATAGAATATTTTAAAAATATACTTTGTCACAGGCGATTTGGTATTGTCCAATTTTACTTTAGCGTACCATTTCAACGTCTATCTGATCTTGCTCTATGATGAATACTTTAGCATGTACACCTACGAAACTGCCATCCTAGTTTACACTAGCACTTAGAACACTATCCTTTTGGTAGATGTTCCTGCACCAGGCTTATTTGGCTAAGTTTGTAGTGAGTTTAGGCAATTTTAGATTGCTTTCATGAGTTTAAGCACGGAGTAACTTAGTTCTACTTTTTCTATTAAGTAAACCTTTCTTACCTAGTCTTAATATTTGTCAATTCAATTGATAACCCAATATTTATCAATAACACAGAACGAGATTTGCTAAAATTCCGATATCAACCATTTTAACTGTATGTCAGCCCTAGTACATTAACAAATTACGGTAAAGGGAACTAATTCATATGTTTATTTTCGAAATGTGTAAAACAGTTATCAGCCAGTTAATCTTATAATGCTAATAACTAGTTATTGCAGAATCTCAAGTAAACATCAATTGCAATTTCAACTGCCGATTTATTCGATATACGAACAGTCGTCATGATTATAAGAAGGATATTGTAAAACATTGTTCACGAGATGCCTTCCAAGTAACTATAAGTTATTTAGCTTAAGCTGACGTGTGATTAAAGTACAGCTTGTAAACGCTTTGTAAACCGAATGATTAAAACAAAAGTCCTCCAAATGCGTGAAGCCTGAAAAAACCAATTAGAAAGTAAACTGGTGCCTTAATTATATTTCGCTCCTGTTAAGTATATCAATTACCCGTTTTGTGTTAAATAGATGGGATTTGTTTATTTAAACAGAAAGTTAACTCCCTCTTTCCCCCCCCCCCAAAAAAAAAATACCACTTACAACTTTTTCATCGGAAAATAATGTATTTACTGACTGTTAGTATTTCCAACTCTGTAGCTGAGTGATAACGTCTGATGTGGTTGCGACAAACGATATCTGCTAAGCATCTTCAATTGATTTGAGGTTTCTTCTATCATTTCCTGATATACACCAGGCTGTGTAACTCCTAATGATGATAGATTACTAGTAATTTATTTTGTTTATTCAACTTTGAAAACTTCATATCCTTCTTTTCATTAATGCTTACCCTGTTACCGTTAAATTAAATTGGTAAACACTTATAAAATGTTTTATATTAACAATTAAAGTAGTTATTTCGTAAAGAATAACCTCTGAAAGTTTTTTCATCACTATCCGACAATAATTACACGACTACTATAAACCAGGAATCAACTATCCCACAAGCGATCAGACTTAGTACCGTCGGGGCTTGTGACAATCACGCAGCGTTCATGTTCTCTTTATTAATTAATTTTCATAGGTAATACCCTGGGTTTCGGTGTGATGTAACGTATTGTGTAGGCTAAAAGTGTAACCAATTTAACTCAGCTATCTGAAAATTAAGTGATCATCATGATGGCTAGACTTCCTGTATTCGATCTTTGATAAGACAATCATTGATGAGGAATCTCACAATATGACAAAATGAGTAACCAATGTCTCCTAACTTCCTGTGGTAGTCTATCTACAAACATTTCATGATGCAAAACAGTCCTCATTTACTTTCCTATACTATAGACTTCGTTTACGCTAGTAACCGTTGATAGGCCATATTAAATTAGCTGATCAGTGTCTACACAATCAAGCAAATTCACTTATCTATATCCGTCAAAAATTAGTTTCTTTTGTTTAGAGAATTCATTTATTCATCACATGAAATCATTCGTTTTTACTGTAGGAAATTCGTTCCAAAATGATTATATTTATACGATGGTGCAAGATAGTAATTTGATATAATGCTCAGTGATTTATTTCAACAGTCGAATTAATATGTCATTTAACTATTTTAGATTAATATTAAACGAATAGAGAAACAAAATCTCGTTAAAATAGTTTATAAAAGGCATTTCAACTAGTAATTCATTATGTTTGAAAATAGTTATAGAAGGTTGTTTGGGAAACTGTGTACATTACGTAATCTTGGATATAAGTTTCATGCCATTTCAAGCTCTCAAGTAAGTATACCATCAGTGTTTGACTGAAGTTATAATCTCCAGTGAATTTTATTCAAGGTCAAATAGTTTCACAGCCTGTTAACGTTACCATTAAACTTGGTCCAAGATTTCTTGACAACTACCAAATAAAACCTTTCACAGTGCCTACATAGTGTCAGTGTTGCTGAACTATTTGGACTAGTGATCACATTAAAACAAGATTGTTAGAAATTGATCAGTACTAAATAGGACTTGTTAAACACTGCATTAATTAATACACATCAATAGATCAACGTGAAATTCGATAATTTATAAAACTAATTCTGATTGGTATGGGTATAACTGAGAAATTTGACAATCACTTTGTATTTTAGCATTGACAATATCCATTAAATTTGCAATCTTGACAAAATGCATTCAAAACAAAGCATTTTGTATGAGTTTATGTGTTTCTTCGAAAAGTTTCGTTGTTCATGTCTATAAATGTAACTGTATAGAATAAATTACTTAGTATTCAACATGAAATGAATTAACCAGATAATTATTGGAAAGTAGGAAACACCTATAAGATGTTAATATGTCGTCAACAATGGATCTAGCTTGAAATTAAACTCAAAACATTAAGTTGTGCCAGAAAGTGAGTTGATTATAGACCTCATTTTCTATGTATTTAGCCTTAATCTGATAGTTAATTAAAGAAAACCCTCATCTATTTTTCGAATGCATGTTCCTTACAGTTGTTCTTTTCATTACAGCTTCTTTAACTTTCACATTGTTTTCAGTTCTGGTATAAAACTGAGACAAGCATGAGGTATTTAATTATTGAAAAATGAGCAGTTGAAAGTAGTTAGTTGTAATTTGATATTTCGATCACACGACGTTAAAAAAGTAAGTATCTTCAAAATATGCTTACTGCATGCGGTGATATACGCCACACCACGAAACTGCTTGAGATCTTCAGAGAAGGTCACTCTAATATAAAATTTACAACGGAATATTTAAAAAAAATATTCATTCCGATTCTAAGGTCCAGAAGTTTCATTATGGAACGATGGAACCACAAAAATGCTTGAAATAGATAAAACCCTTATTTCTATAGCCAATTACTAGTAAATTGTAAATTTGGTTCAGATAAATTGCCCCACTATAGAGTCAATGGTTTGCTTCATTGATAAACGCTAAGATAAATGTATGACAATATGAATATTACATCTGAATATGTTTACTGAGTAACACTGAAAATGAAATATAACGATAAATACTATCAAAAATCTGATGACAACCAATTCTCAAAAGAAACTGGTTCCCAGCTGGTGTTTAAAAGTGACGATGTTGATGAATAAATCTCTAGAAAATTCAGAATATCCATTAACCATACACTTATTTACCACCAAACTGGTATTATTCTATACGACGTAATGCTTAATTTCACAAACAAAACTGAAAAAGTAACTATCTCCTCCCCTAGTATTTAATTTTTTAATGGGAAACATGAGTGCTTACTAGGTTGAAATAGATAACCAGTACTTCCTGGTATATAATGGTTTTCTAACCCAGATCAAAGTGCGATATAACATTTGAGTCATATACTATTTCTCTTTTACAAGCATGTAGTGAAAGGATTATTTGCATAATTTTTTTTCATTTGGATTTGATTTAATTCTTCTGAGTAATTTATATTTCTCTTCATGATGTGTTATTTACTAAGAAGCTGAAAGGACGTTTAATTGCTGTTGTAGGACATGAAACTCATGATTGATTACAAATGCCCGTCAGATTACATAAATCACCCTAAGAAGTGGTCATATGATTGTTTCATTTTTAATTAGCTAAGTAAGTGCAAACAACCGCCCAAACGTTATTTGGATATTACTAAATGAAATGAGCAACTGTAATGTACACTGCTTGGTTTACACGTCCAGGTTAATTACATGTCTATGTAACATTCAATATCCTGAAGCTTTGTATACTGTATCTGATAAGGAAACGTCTAATTAAGACTGTTCATATTATTTCTGTTTTCTGAACGACTCGTGTTTATTTATATCTCGTTTGCTAGGACAATGAGTGAACTATCCTTCGTTTAGTACATTTGACACTAAACTAACTGTTACAAAACAACAAACAGCATAAGCTATTTAACTTTTTGATAGTCTCGTTGTAATGATGGTAATGAAGCAATTTACATGTTACATAAGTCCTAAAATGTTACTGGTATGACGGCTCCCAGAAACCTCAACGAAACCTCCAGAACCCTTGGAAGAGCCGGAGACATTCCATCTAATCAGTGATTGACAGAACACTCCAAAATTTCGACTTACCGTTTACTAATTGTGTAATTGATGAAAAAATCTTAGACCAGATTTAATGGATAATAATAATATTTTTATTGTTTCATAAAACTACAAATATTAGAATATTTTGTGCACAACTCTCTCCCTCTTGCCGTAATAAAGATTTCTGTCTACGTGTCATCTATCTTCTGAACTGCGACTGGGAGGGTTCACGGCGTTCAAGTGCTGAAGTTGTCCGTAGTTAGTCAAGCTATCAAGCACAAGCTATAACAGTTACAGAAACACACTGCCTTATCGTTTGATATGCACAGAAGTAATATTCCCCTCAATAAAACTACAAAGACTTTCAGGTAAAACCGATAAGTTATCTATTTTAAGTATCAGTGGTTTGTTACAGTTTATTCATGATGCATGTCAATTTTTCTTGTATTTGCACAGCAAGGAATGTTAGTTATTGATATTATGAACCAATTGTCTCACCTTGTATTCTAAGTTAATATGCACTCACAAGATTTTTTAATATCTGATTCTGTAAATTTTTTCTACTTAACATTACGGAACGAACCTATTATCCAGGAAGTAACATGCTCTTCTGGTTTGACTGCACTTTGTGAGAAGGATGGTTTATTGCCAGCGCTTTCATCGTCATTCTGGACAACTATACCTATGAAAACTTTTGATAGAAGTGAGCTTTGTAATTTTCCCCACTAATGACCATCAGCTTGTTCTGTCCACCCCGAATCTGTTGGTTGTTGGTGTCACTTGTTCCGTTATTTTTTGCACATTTATTTTGATTCTCAACCCTTTTGATCTGGTTTGTAATAATGCAGCTGCTTATTAAATTTTCAGTTGGCTAACTCGTGTTCACATAGGCGGAGATAGGGAAGTCGGACGCTTTGTTTGATGTTATACTTATCATAAGTGGAGCAGTTTGTTTTATAGATAACGTTTGGTTTGTCTTCTTTTATAATCTTGTCCTTTGGTTTGCACAGGATTGATTGAGGCAAACTTATTAGTTAGTATATGACATCTGTTCCAAACGGACTTAAAAGTTTGATTATAATTTCAGGTGTGTCTTTTATATCTGGTAGAATGACCCGTTTGTCTATTTCAACATTTGATTTGTGTTCATTGTTGTTCTTGAGAGACGTTTTTCATGACGATGAGTGGATAGCCGTTCATTTGAAAGATTGTCATTTGGTGTTTTTCCTCATTTCTTCGTGTAGTGTGTTGCAGTGTTTTCACCCATAGAAATAAAGTTAGAATACAATTTATTTTGTGAGTTGTTGGATTGTTGCTGTTATAATTAAACATTTTTTGGTACAATTAAGTTTCCACTTTCCCCATGTTGGTGACACAGAGCATTTTTACACTTTTGTTATAATATATCGAACATGTTAACAGATCGTTCTGATGCCAACGTTGTTAGAAACATATATATATATATATATGTACTCGAAAAACCATAATGAATGCATATTTCACCACAATCAGTTAGCTTTTATTTTTTTATAACAACAGTAATCTTCTCTCCTCTGTTACTGCACTAAAATGTTTGCGGTAACGACTATTTATTACCCTACCAGTAAAATTATTTGGGTATGTAAACACTGTTATCACTCATTACACTAAGTTCAATTAGTTTGATAATAATGTAGGCACATCATTTACTTCATAATGCCTTGGATATTTTCATTATTGTACCGAGTCCTCTGTTTTCGTATTTTTCACAAGTTGTAGATAATTAAACATAAAACATGAGTATAATCAACCTCTACTACACCGTTTAATTTTTTGTTTCACAAATATTGCATATTAATTATTTTGTTAATAGAACATGTTGGATGCTATGTGGCATTGATTACTTGTACACTCTAATGATAACATATCTTTGACACAGTTTATGTAAACTTTAACTCATATCCTGTTTGTAGAACAATTAGGTACTCACATAACTCAACAACTTGAACATGCTTGACAATCAGCATACATTCTACAATTACATTGAAAATATACTAATATTATTCTTTTTTATTTTACATAGAATCTTATTTTTTTTTCTTAAAATCAATAATGATACTTATAATGCGATGTCCAGACATTTTTGTAGAATACATTCAGTTTAAACGTAAATGACATAGAAGATAGAAGTTGGCTATTAGTAGACACTGAGAAACGTGATAACTACTGTAATTAACGAAGCACGATTATTTTTGGATTTGTCAAAGTAACTAACCAAAATATTGAAAGTCCTATATAGTTGATTACAAAACTCCCTATAGTATATCGAATAATCGGTAATTTACTATAAACTTTCAAGATAATTCTAGGCAATAGGCAGTTGGTGAATCTGTTGTTGAGTTACCATTTTTTCCAACATCTTTCAGATTACACATAAAACTATGATTACTATTGTTTTATTCATAATAAACTAACTTCCCATAATTCTCTCTTTTAGTTTTTCTGTGGAATTTTCAACAGTAAGAGATTTTTGGATTTGAATTAATTAACTTTCAAGCATTTAAGTGTAAATCACACCTTAACTATTTAACAACAAAGTACATGTGACAACTACAAGTTCATGAAATTTGTCACTTTAAATCCAACTGCAAAGTATCTAGAAACATTGAGAATTGTGTTGCATTCACAATAGTTAAAAATTCTAGTGATATTTTGTTCAGAAGGATAAACTAAATAAAATGGATGTCTTTCTTTAGATACTGTTTTATCTACATTAGTAGACAGTGAAACATTATACTATCATGTAACTGTTATCAATGCATAAGTATGAATTCATTTTTCCAAAAACCTTAAAACTGTATCATGTAAAGACACTAAATAAACTTAAAATTTAAATCTATTAACAATAAAGTCATTAAGCTACATAATCTGAAATCAATACAACAAGAATAAATCTATAAACAAAAATGTACTAATAACTACAATGAATGATAAACAAACGTATCATAACAACAATAGTAAAATAATATTTCACCTCAATTCAACAAGTAGTAGTTTCCAACAATATTGTTACATAACAACAATATAATACTACTTAATTCAAAAGATGACAACATTAAATAAATGTTTAGAATTAATAGAAATTGCAAAACATTCTTAAAAAAAAAAGTTTAATTTAAATTCTTTCAATTAAAATTTAATCTAATGAATAAAATTCAGATAACTTTAGTTTCTAGTTTGATCTGCCTGTTTTTTGTTAGATGAGTAAAAGTAAATCACATGAAAAATATGTAGATTTTAATGAATTTCCTTTTTCTTTACAGGATATTAAGTCGAAATAAGCATTAGGAGAAAATTTAATTCTTTTCAAGGTTTTTTTTTATCTTAAATACAAAAATCTAATCAATAAATTTAGTAACCATGTTGAATTTAATGTTTATTTTATTTTAAAACTAACTGTTTTAAATTAAAACAAAGTAATCTAATTATACAACTGTACTTATCAGTCTTTTTGATGTTGTTATGGCACTATGAATACCAGGGAATTGTCTAGAGTAAGACAGTTATCATCAGTGACGATTCCGATGACGATTAACGATAGTCGCGTTATGTCACAAACTGACGGAATTGGGAGTTTTATCAGTGAACATTGGCCTAGTAGTGCTGATAGTTAAGCGTTCACTGTCAGGCCTGATAGCAATGAGTTTGATTAACAGACGGAATCGACGGAGGAGTCCCATACTAGGAAGAAATGGCTAGCCAATTCTCTTTGGTTTTTAGTGGCAATCATCCCATATCAGTCTGTAACGGACACAGACAATTAAACGTAATACAAATCTCAACAAAACAATCGTTATTCGATTACAAAAAGAAGTTAACATGTGTAATAATGCAATAATAATGTATTAGTGTAATGAGGAGACAGAGCTAAACTAAAAGATTTAATGTAATTGCACTTTATATTCCAAACAGTGTAATCACACATATAGTTGTCAAGATATTTATGTATAAAATTGTGTAGCCAATAATGGTCAGATTAAATAAAAGGTCGAGTGGCAACAATGAGATAACTAAGGAATAAAGTAATGATAGAAAATGAAAAGGATAGAAAAGTTTTACACTAACAAGTTGTTTTTGTTTGCTAATACCTAAAGCTTCTAGAAATTTAGAAATATGTCTGTAGAGACTCCTGTGAAAAGAGTTGAACTCCGTTTTTAAGTCAAACTTATGACCGGTATCCTTTATATGTTATGCAATGAACAGTATATATAAATGTCTTGACAAGTTTATTTTTGGTTAGATTGTTAGAAATGTATGGTGCAAACACACACACCCCATCACCATCATCATCTTACACCACTAAAATTTATTTAAAAGACTAACTGTCTTAAATGACATTAGTGATATTCGCTTTACTTCTCACATATATATACTCCATAATCCCAACCTCCATCTAGAATTTCAAAAACATCTTGAAGTTAGTCATTAGTGAACTGGTCATTATAGTTACGTTGTTCTATTTATGGAGACTGATATGTAATTTAATTGTTTTCATTCTTGATAAATTAAAATTAAGTTGTGCACCACCAATGTTGAGCACTATTTTGGAGTCCGTTGTTACAACTAAACAGCTGTTCAATGTTCCCAGATGTTCAGTGACACCAATCCAGGACAAATACAAATAACTTAATTAAATTTCAATCTTCGAAAAATACAATGTTGACTAAAGCGATTATTTGATAATAAAGTTTTATGAAAATGTAAGAAATGAATATGAAAATTGTATTGTAGTAGTTTACATTTTTAGAATTGGCTAAGACTTCCACCAGTATTTAAATACGTTACATTCGATACCGCTAAGGATCCCCACATTCAGTTAGTAAACTTGTTTTTGTAAAATACGCCCAATAAATAAGCTATAAAATAGCTGAAATAAATAGATATGACACATTATGTCTATAGTAAAAATGTTATAAATAACAGCCTAAAAACCTAATGGATGAATAGAAAAATATTACTGTTTGGATTCACTAAAGATTAATGTTAGTGTGATGCCACTGAAAGCTAGAAAGAATTGGACAGCCGTCTCTTCTTAGGATGCTACTCCTAAGTAGTGCGTTTCATCTATTCCGTCAAGGGACTGAATCCACAGCTTTCAGGCCTTACATCGAATGCTTAATCTTTTGCACAACTAGGCCGGTGTCCAATAATAAAGTTCTGGCTTCCAGAAATTTGTGATACATGGTTACAATTATCTATCGTTACTAATGATAACTGTATTATTCCCAATAATTCTAAATTCCACAAGTCACAACCATTCACCAAACCTTTAGAAGCAACCCATGTTCACTGAAAAGTTGATTACTGTTAGTGGATTTAGGAGGTTTGGCGATTTAGTAAAGGAATAGATTGCCAGCACTTCTGCGGCATCATATACTAGAACGAAACAGTTCTCCAATGCTGTCATCACTATTTGTGGAGTGGAAGTCTATAACTGGTGTTATTAAATATCATCCTATCAATTCACATGATAGTGAATCATGTGAATACTTATTCAACACCATCCACTTGTTCAAACGACTAAACTGGAATGAAGTACGTATTTAAAACGTGTTCATTTCAGAGGCATTAACAGTTCAGCAGTTCAATATCTATGCTTACAAATATCCAAATATTTAAGAATGACATGTAAATTCACATTACATTTGCACAACTGGTTACCTTGTAATTAAGATTGAGTTAAATGTTACTTATCTTTGTGCAACTTTTAATTTTGATCTATCTTGGTTTTTACGTGTTCTGTTAATATAAAAGAAAGCTGTACTTTTAATACATTACGTAATTAGATTAAGTCGTTTCGGCATTACCATACACTTATTATTAAAATTTATTAATTTCTACATACTACTTATTATTTCATAATAATGCCCATTGTTTTTCCGACGACCTCTGAGAAAAGACTACATAGTGTTTTGTAGACCTTTAATAGCTGACAATAGAGTGTGTAATGACACTTTTGGAATTCTGAAAACAAGTGGCTTTTACTATTCTATTAACTATAAACCACCCTCTTTGCTAACATATTTCTCTTTAAATAACCTTCAACAAAACAAGAAACCGCTAAATTAGAATTCATTATTGAAAATGAAAGAATAATAATTCAACTATTCTGTATCTACCATACTAACTAAGCAATGTGATAGATGTAAGGGCTGATTTGAATATACATCTAACATAGTGTATCATGTAGTCGAAAGACTTCTACAATAGAAAGATAAAAATATACACATTGTCTATTTTATTTTATTTTTGTTGTTTTATGCGCATAAATGTATTTCATCAGACGTGTACATGGACAAGAAGTCACTTGTTAAAAATACTGTATAATAAACATTCATATTTCTCTAAACATAATACTGAATAAGGCAATCATTACTGATACCATTGTTATTATTACTATTATTGTTAATATTAATAGTATTACCGTTATTATTATTATTATTATTATTACCATTATTGCCTTTACTATTATTATTATTACTATTATCATCTTTGTTATTATTGTTATTTACTATAAGTATAAATATTAGCAAAGAGGAATCATAAATATGTTGATATATTGTTTAATGTTTTAAGGTTGATTGAAATTACTTATCGTAAAAACTGTTTAATATCTGAATACATAAGGGAATAATTTTAGTTTTATACCTTTAAAGGTTAAAATTTTATTGCCATGCGAATGTGAAATACTCTAGGCCACTGTTTTATAAGGCAAAATTATTTACTAATTATTTTATGAGAATTTTTTTAGATAACTAACATAAAGTATGTTTGAAAATTACAAAGATGACGTTATGTCAAATTGATTAACTACTTCCATTTTATTACACTCCCCAAAATGCGCTAACCAAATAGTGCAAGCTTCTCAAATAACCGATTTAATTTAAAGAAAACATCATCATACTTAACTCTGTTTGTGTTGAGGTATGTGGAGATTGTTAAATTTGAAATTCCAAGTTACATACTAACAGTAAGTTGATATTCGTCAAAAAAACAGAAAGAACTGAATAGTTACTTTGCTGTCGTTGACGAATTTCAGTAGTGAACTTTCAAAGCCCACAAGGGTCTAAACACAAGAAATTTAAGCATCGGAAAGCGCACCAAACTTTTGAAGTACTGAGTTCTTATCCACAACATCTGTTAATTCATAAGATTGCACATCATCGTTTATTGTTGTTAGCAAATAAGTTGTACATACAAGACATCAGTGAATACCAATAGTCAAGTCTTCTTATTAGAGCTGAGAAAATTACTTCACGAAATAAGTCACCACTATAAGTTTGATAACTATGTTAATTGGATCTCATGTCGATTAATGAATTAAGCACTGAATATGAAGCGGTTGTAAGCCATTATAAACTGACCCTAACTTGAACTTGGCACTGCTGTAGTTCTCTGTGTTAAGGAATTTCATACTTAAGTAAAACAGACATTCATTCTAATTCAGTTTTCAGTAACTGTTGGATTAAAACTTATCTGAGTTATACTTTCATTCATTTACATAAGAGTTTAACGAGATTTCCATGAATTTCTGGACATTTTGACATTATAAATTTTGGAACATAGCTCCAGTAAATATATATATATATATATATATATATATATATAGAGAGAGAGAGAGAGAGAGAGAGAGAAAGAACGATTTTATACATCTAAACTGTGAGAATAGCATGAGTATAATTGATATTTGTACATAATGAACTTTATTAATACTACAGTAACTAGATTGTTACTGCCTTAATTGAGTTACACAGCATCATAACTACACTCCTTATTCACTAATTATAGAAACAAAATGCAAATCACTTCATACTTTATGCTTATTATTATGTTAATCATTATTATTAAAGTCTAAAATAAACTGAACAATGATGAATGATGTGGTAGTTATTTTTGTAACATATGAATGTACTCATTAAATAAGTCAATAAAATCTGGTGTCCTCTCATTTAATACAAACTACTATTTATTTTTTTATTCTTATTGAGAACAAGTATATTTTTATAGTCTATTCTATCATTTATTTATACATAGAAATACTACTAATATACAATATATACGATAACAGATTCATAAGCAATACTGAAGACAATATAAGTAGCATTGCAGAGAATATGTAAAGCATCTTAAGTCATATATTGATTAGTGATAATACATTAAAACAAGGTTTTTTTCTGCATATAAAACCACTTACTGATTACATGAATAGCAAATACATAATGTGGTTATCATTTGGTGCATTTTTATTGATTTGTTGAAATATTCAAACAAAATAATTGTAATACAAGTACAAGCTAATAAGAATTAGAAAAACTACCTTTAAAGGTTAACTCAAAGTTTAAAATGACTATATACAGAAAGTACGATAAAACTACGTTTTTGTATTAGTCAACAAGTAATCCCTACTTTTCTAGTATCATACGGGGAAATTGTTAATGCTAACTATATCATATACTTTCTTCCTTTCATGTAGATTGTAAATAACATGTGAATTGATGAGTTTTTATATAAGCATACTTTGTCATAAATAAATGTTGATAATCCTTTATCAGTAATCCGATGAATAGGAAGAAAGATGGTAAAGTAAGAATTTGAACAACGGTGGCAGTCC
This sequence comes from Schistosoma mekongi, assembly GCA_034768735.1. Taxonomy (NCBI): domain Eukaryota; kingdom Metazoa; phylum Platyhelminthes; class Trematoda; order Strigeidida; family Schistosomatidae; genus Schistosoma; species Schistosoma mekongi. Next base: position 30,577,372 of record CM068307.1, on the reverse strand, counting down.
CTAAATAGGAGTGTTAAATATTGTTGTTTTATTTTCTTAAAACACTAACTCTTAAAACAGATTTTGTAGACAAAAACGAAATTTCATCAAATATGTACTTTACTGGCTTAGTGATAAATCGAATGATTTAGGTACAAACCCATCAGAAAGTATCAGTTCATTCAAGAATGCAGGTGAATCTTGCTAACGAGTAACAAACAGTACAAGACCCCAGTCTATTACTGTCAATCATTCTTATTTTTTGATAGATGTAGTTGCGTCTATAAAAGTTTCAGAAAGGATCTCTTAAGCTTGAATATATACACACAATTAGATTATTCTAATTATTCTGTCAAAGAGCTAAGAATAAACTTAGAGAAATTCTTAACCCACTGTAAAACGACTTAATTCAAAAAGGTTACATTAATATTTTTTTCTACGAAATACATTTTACTTTCTGTATACTTCCTGTTCATTGACTGAAAATGGCTTAAAAATCAAAATGATGTTTTTATTTATTAACATGTCTCTATCTTATAGTTATCATCATGTAAATCAGACTAACAGATTTGATTCCACAGATTCTACATTGTTCAATAAAATAAAAAAAACTAGTCTATCTATAGTTTTTAACTTTATAAATTTATCATTGTTATAGATTGATGCTAGTTTGGTGCCACTAAAAACTAGGAAATAATGGACAACTGGTTTGTCTTCATACGAAACTCTTCAGGAGTGTACATCTTTGATCTTACTTAATGAGCCTCAGGTTAGCAAACCCCTAACTCACTAAGCCAGAATCTATTGCTAGTATTCACACTTTCGTCAATTTGTAATATAGGAAGATGATCATCGATTGTCATTGGTGTTAATTGTTTCGCTCCCGATATGTTTAAACTCCATCAGTTGCAATTTTTGAACGGTATTCAACCAACATAAATCTGTGACTAATTTATCCATTTAAACATCATACCAGTCTCCGCGGACTACCTCAATGCAACTGAAAATTGTCAGAAATATATCCCACCATTATATTACTTAGCATTTAGTAATGCAACTGTAAAATTACTTCATTCTATTACTGAAGTTACGTAATTCTATGAGATATGCAAACAAGATGGAAAAATAACATTTTGTTGAGTTCAGCTTTACTTATAAACTGTATATGCTTTACTAGCCTAGTGATGTTACACAATCTCAAATAGCACGTAATTTCAGAACAGAATCAAATGAAAGTGAATTGAACTAGTTAATATAAAAGGTAGAATGATGAGGAAGGTAATTTCTTATCAAATTTTTATCTTTTTCACCAACGACAAGATAGTCAAATCAACAGAAAACAAGTAAGCATACTTTATATAAGGAGAGTTTTCAAAATTGATACAAGTGGATTAGTGAAAGATCATCACAATGGAACAATTAGAAGTAATTTCAAATATTGCTTATTCATAGTAGACATCTAAGAATATTCGGTTGCCTCCGACTGTATCTACCAATTCATATGCATATGACAAAGTACATACAATGAATGAACAGAAAGGAGAGCAAGTGTTCGTACCTTCTGAAAGCATTTCTAATAATTTGATACTTTTAGGTCTACGAGTATCCAAAAATGTAATTTCTAGAGATTTACTTGATTTGCGTATAAATTCAATGTATTAAAATCTTTTTTGGATAATCAATAAGCAAACAGACAATTTGTTACGATTTGTTGAAAGTTTCAAGAGAACGTTTTAAACTAAAGCTTTATATACAAAAGACTCTGTTACGCATCTTTCTTTACCTTGGTGATCTTTTTGGAAGAATTTTCTTCGGAACCGGTCTTCCATGATCTTAATAAACACATGTGAGTTTTTTATTATCCTAGCTTTGATCATCCACCGAATGTTTTTATAACTATTGCATCACTCAGATAGTCCTTCAAAAACATTTTTCCTTCCAGAACATTTTTTAATTATGAAAATAATCAACATTCAAAATTACTTTTAACTCTTCCATTTTGATGATCTTTCATCAATCCACTTTTGAGTCAACTTTGCAAAACTTTCCTGACATAAGTTTGTTTATGTATTCTGTCAATTGATATATTTTGTTTCTAGGTTGTAAAGCGGCTGCAGAGAATCAGCAAAATAAATGAAACTATCTTATCCTGCTCATTCATTAATTAAAATAATATAACATTGTTTAACCCATTTCGTGACAGTCTGAACTTAGTCACATAGTCGACACTGACTTACTAGTTAAAGTGACCATTAGCAAGTAAGATTTGAAGTGTGAACAACTATATTGTAATTACGTACATTTTAACAAAAAGTTCAAGTAACATAGGCTTCTGATTTTGGTACTGATTGAAATATAAAAATTATTGTTACTTAATCTTCATATCGACAATCTTAAGGGATACTCTATAATGCTTCATGTCATGGCTCAACAAAGCTTTTGATACTTTAAGAAGTTCAAGAAGGTCGACATGTTTACTAGTTTGTTGATAACAGTCATTTAAAGCACAAGCAGAAAACCAAAAGCTTTACTCTCCTGATTGAAATGTCAACTTTGATTACTATTTATTATACAACCAGCGCATTACTTTACTACAAAAGTTTATTTTCTAGATTTCTAATTCTAGATCACATAATTTTCTATTTCTAATTTTGAGTCAATTCACGATGTATTTTCTCGAGCTCATCTATTACAACAGGTAGGTAACTGTTTTACATCAGATGCGATTTAACACCACATCTCAATAGAACTAATAGAATTATCTCTTCAACTTACTCTCTAATGAAATGATATTAATTAGTTTATTTACAATTTGAGCATTATGTAAACAATTTAATTATAATTATAAGAAAATAAAATTAACTACTTACTTAGTTAAGCGTTTAGTTGATGAATAATGTTTAATGCCACTATTACATTTATTCAGTCTATCAATATAATCACAATCATTTGCATTTAATTTAGTTACACTTGATACAGTACGTTGTGGTGTATAATTACATGCATTAACATTATTATTAGTAGTATAGTTTTGATCATCAATAAGATAATTTTCACTAGTCAAAGTATAATTATAACTTTTATTATTCAATGGTGAATATGATAAATTCGTAGTTTTAGTATTTTTCACTGATTTTAAACGTTGTGCCCATAGAACACCTGTACGTAGAACATTCCATTTTTTATTTAATAAATTAAAAGTAGATTGTTTATACGTTGAATCTGAATTACAATTTGATTGTTTTGACATTTTTCTAGTGGTTGTTTTATCATTTAAAACTAAACTAATAAATAAATGTGTGTGTATAGGATCCAAGATTACAACGATCAACTGCTTCACTTGTATTTAAACAATGAAAAATATACCTATAAGTAATATGTTGTTGTTGCTGTTTTAGCCTTTGTGATATTTAATCAGTGATAAAGATCATACAATTTCAATAATTATTAAAGGTAACTATAAGTATTCAATTCCAGTAATACAATTATTCAATTTTTCCCAGTATAAAAATGCAAATGAATAATTTCTATCTCATAATTTTTTTCCATTGTATACATAGATATTCTCTTATATGGTAACATATACAAGAAAAATTGGATGCTTATCATGGTATTGTATGTCTGTATCTATGCAGGCATATAATTGTGCAAATCCCCTTATTGCACAAATCAGTACAAATTATAGACATATATGTGTGTATATATACAGTACCTACAGCCTACTATATTTATTCAGATAACTAAAAAGAATATATATATATTTAACTGTAAAATATTTTGATAACTATAAATTCAGTATCTGGTTAATTAGCCAACTACAACTATTTGTGTATCTCTCACTTCAAATCCATCTTAGAACTGACAACAATAAAGATAAAAATGCTGATGTATAGGTTTAGGTACCCGGTTGATAATCCCAAAGCATATATATGTATATATGCGCATATACATGGGAAAATTATAAATACCAAGATATCATTGTGTCAAACACTTCAGTTTATTGGTAATCAAAATATGCTGAATTTGTTTTAATTATAACATTTGCATAAATATGCCAATCTTATATCAATTAAGTATCAGCATGTGACCATTCAACAATCAACCACTTTATACTCACCTATAAGTTAACTGTTACTTAAGAGTTAATACTGCTAGTATTTAATGATCTTATGTAACTGTTTAAAATGAATTATTAAACTTACTTTCATACATTCATTGTAATAATAAGATTGACTTAACAAGTGACAATCATTGGAGTCCAGTAAATAACAGCATTAAATCAGTATTTCTATATGAAAAATTAGTTACAATAAACCCAATGAAATGGAAGAAGTTAAAAATGAGTAATTAGTATAAAGTAAGTCTGTTGAAGTTTTGAAGATAATTTAAGTGAATCTGACATTTTAATTGAGGAATTTTTTATATTTTTATATGTCACCAGGTGGTGAACAATATTACATCACGAGGGATAGGGATCAAATGTTATCAACCAACTATCACATATAACCACGAGTGTAATTAACTGGTTATCTTGTACATGATACTTTGATATAAAGCTGTTAGTTGTAGTCGTTATGACACCTTGCTTGACTGGGTATCGTTGTAGAAGCGCTCATCGATGAGTTTTGTCTGGAACAATGTGAAAAATATTCTGATAGACAGACATGACATTAATCACTATAGAAATAGAATCAACGTAAATATCACCGTAGTAAGGGTCAGAAACTGTGAGGCTGAGTGACTAGGGCATGAATTTCATAGGGAGCATGAGTGTTGTCAAAATTATTTAGGCAAACCTTAGTGAGAAGTTTCAGGAGATACGATAACTAATTAAGGAGTTTCAAGCTGACGAAAACTTTACACCGAAACTAACTCAAAGTAATGATAACAAATGAATCTAACGTTCTGCAGAGAATATTGAGTTTTGTAGCTTTTACTATGGATTGATCCCAAAATGAAAACCACTGACAAGCGAAAATCGCTGGTAATCTCCCCTCCAGCAAAACTACTAGACTTATCAGTGGTAGTCGTCAAAGACCTTTACAGAACTCGATCCATGAGCCTGCAGATCTCCATTTAAGCCATTAGTCTTCAGATAACTAAGTTGGTATGAAATGAATAACACTTATGACTTCAGTTAATATTTGATATTACGCGGATATCAATCAATGATTGTGCTAGGTAACTGCCTTGGTTGCCAAGTTTAATTATGATTACTCCTAAGTTTTTATTATTAATATATCGTCAATATAATTAAAACAATACAAAGAAGTTTACGCAAAAAATAGATTGTCATCACCAACAACAACAAGAGAAACATATAAATATATATATTGATAAAATAACAATTGTGTTTATACATATAATTACCAAGGTTAACTTTGATAATTTCAAATAAATTGAGGTATTATTTATTCTTGTGTTAATTAAATTCGGTTATTCATTTCTCTGAAGAAGCGACTTGCACTAAGCCTCGAAACGTCAGAAATTTTAATTTCTACTCATTGGAATTTTACAAATATGTATCACTTATTATAAACAATTGTGTTTGGCACTATGATTATTTTTCAATTACTAGTCCCCTGTATTTGACATTACTAATTGTTACATAGAGAATAAATTTTATGATATGACAAAGTAGATTAAATAAACAAATCTGTTAAAAGCAAAGCATCAGAAAATTTAAGAGTGACGATAAAAAAGACAACAAATGGTTCAAGAGTTCTGATTTCATAGAAGAAGGTCACGAAACACTACAATTTATAAGAAGTTCTTAAAATAAAACTGACATTAAGGGTATCAATGTGTGTAGTTGAACCAAAAAGCTTGATAAAACTAACAAATTACAAAATTTAGTAGACGATCATATAAACTAATTTATTGGTAGCACATATTTTGTTCACCATTGCCAACATTCTGCGATAGCTCACGGTTGCATTATTCATGTCGAATTTTCAGTGCTACAAATTTATAACCGAAATGTCGTACAAAATACAACGACTTAAACCTTTCACTTTAAGTCGTCGTATTTCAGAACAGCATTAAAGGGTGGCATTTTGGATAGTAACACAGCAAAAATGACTAGGTTATATAAAAAGAACAAAACATTATTAGATTTTAGAATTGTTACTACAATTTATGCAATAATAAAAAAGTGGATGGATATTTTTTCAATCATTTCAACCCATTTTCATAATACCAGTTGGTCATGAACTCATAATCCGACCGTGCTGCTACCTTGACGTGGTGGTCGGGCTTGCCTATCGTGATGACTCTATCGGGCTATACTGGCTGGAACAATCGTTCCCCAAGGTATTACCATGCTAGGCAGGTCAGATGTAGAGCGGTGAGACCAAAAGCAGCAAATATAAGGTCCGAGGACGAAGTCGTACTGCTGGCTGTACAGAGGTGTGACGGCAGTAAGGTGTTTCCTTCGGACAACCAGCATAGCAGCGATGCTGCCTTCCCACAAAGGAAGGGCAGGGTTAGAAAAGGTCGACCCTAAAAATGCACACCTCACCTTACTCCACGGATTTCCGTCTCCGGCAGTAAGGCCTCAACAAGTACGGAGCTACAACAACGAAAACCTCTCTCAAAAAGGCCGTGTATGACCGGCCTCAAGCAGTTGTTCCTTGGGCACTGCGGTCACGCTCCCAGGTCTTTCAGGCCAACCCTAACCCATTTTGCTTTTCAGGTACATCAAGGAGAACCCTTCCACAGCGTGGGCAACTGGGAAGAGATAACCGCCCTCATACCGCTAACAACACGCAAGATCACTGCCATTTTAATCAAACTCCTTCTATTCCTAATGTTTATCCTGCCCCCACCTTCAAGCCTAAATCCTTATCTTATACGTTTTCCTGTGTCATTATTGTCATCAATTCCGGCCCACGAAATAACGTTCCTAACATACTAAGACCACGCTCCAAACTTCACATTGGTGCATTCAATGTACGAACTCTGTGTCAAATAGGACAGCAAGCCTCCTTAACTAAGACACTAGAATTCAGCGCCATTGATGTATGTTGCGTCTCCGAAACTCGCATACAGAATCCTAGCGTGGTCATCCACTTGACCTCACTTAGTTAGAGTAAAGAACCTTCGCGATACGCTCTTCGTTTATCTAGCGACTCAACAGCAACTTCTCGTGGGCTCTCCGGTGTAGGTATTGTGTTATGGGAGCAGAACAAGCACTTCTCGAATGAATTCCTGTCGACTGTCGCCTATATGCCATCCGACTAAATGTTTCAGTAAGAACTCGAAAAGATAGGGACACACGCCGTTGTCTTTTAGTTGCTTCTGCCTACGATCCACCCGACTGCAGCCTGGATGAAGTGAAAGATGAATTTTACAGAAAACTTTCTGAACTACTTCATAGGACCAAAAACTCAGATTTGGTAATCTTGGCTGGTGAATTTAACGCCCAAATAGGTAGCTTGAACCAATGTGAAAAACATTTAGGTGGATGCTTCAGTGTTCCAGCTCAGAGAACGGATAACGGCGACCATCTGCTGCAGCTTTGCTCAGATAATCGGTTATTTCTAGCCAACACAAACCTTAAGCATAAGGAGCGCCATCGTTTCACATGGCGACCTCCTGGCCCTACTCAACGGTGCACTCAAATAGTCACCGTTGGAGAGGCTCGATAGAAGATTGCCGATCTTTCTGGAGTACATGTTTGGATTCCGACCACGCTCTAGTGAGAGCACGCATTTGCTTGCGTCTTACCGGGCGAAAAAAAACTACCACAGGAAAACTTTTTAGAATTCAGTTTAGTAATGAAACAGCCAAGATTAAATTCCAGGAACAACTGAGGAATCACTAAGGCAATTATAAAGATGCGTCCCAAATAGATACTGCTTGGCAAGATGTTCAAACAGCTGTGGAATCTGCATTGATATCTATCAAGGACTCAAATCAACATGTCAAGAAAAATCAATGGATCTCAATGGCTTCTGTTGATTTAATAGACTCCCAAAGACTTATCCCATCAGGCTCCGAACACGATTATGAGCGACGAGTAATCAGGCATAAACTGACGAAAAGTCTGCGAAACGACCGTGAGCAGTGGTGGGTAACGAAAGCAAAGGAAATGGAAAAGGCAGCGGCGATAGGTAACACTAGACAACTTTTCAAGTTGATAAAAGAAACTGGAGTTAAAAAATCCAGCGTTAGTGAGACGATATCCGAAAAAGATAGAACGCTTATTAGCTCTCAGTCTAGACGTTTAGATCGGTGGGCTGAACACTTCAAGGAACAGTTTAGTTGGCCTTCCGCTACTCTAAAACTTCCCACTATTTCAAGACAGCCAGAATGGAAAGTCGACTTAGGTCCCCCGAATCTTGTCGAAGTCGAAAAAGCTATAGCCAATATAAGGCGAGGCAAAGCAGCGGGTCCAGACGGATTATCCGCAGAGGTCTTTAAGGATGGTGGTCCCACATTGACAACCAGACTGACTGATATTTTGACTAAGGTTTGTGAACTTGACATAATTCCGTCTGACTGGTGTCGATCGTTAATCGTCCCAGTATATAAGAAAGGGTCAAAATCCTCCTGCAATAACCATAGAGGAATTGGTTAGACTAACATAGTGTCTAAAATACTAGCTTCTATAATTATCAGACGCTTAACTGAAACTCGTGATCTCCAAATAAGAGAAAATCAGGCTGGTTTCAGACCTGGTCGCGGTTGTATAGACCAGATATTCACCGTTCGTCCGATTTTTGAACAGACATACTTTTCGGCCCCAGACAATGGTGGTTTTCCTTGACTTGGAGGCGGAATTTGACTCTGTACACTGAAAAGTTCTATGGCAGTGTCTTTCATTGAAAGGCATGCCCCAAAAGTGCATAAAACTTGTTAAGGCTCTTTACTCAAATACTATTAGTCGTGTCAGAGCATATGGCGAACTGTCATCTGAACTTGTAACCTCAAGTTGTGTCCGTCAAGGCTGCCCATTTTCCCCATTTTTGTTTAATTTCATAGTTGACATACTGTTAGAAACTACACTTTCATCATCTGACTTTTCAGGAATTGATCTCCTACCAGGAGATCCACTTATTGACTTAGAATATGCTGATGACAGAGTCCTGTTTGGTGAAGACGCTGATACGATGCAGAAACTTTTAACAGCAATAAGCTCCAATGGAAGCATTTTCGGAATGCGTTTCTCCCCCTCTAAATGCAAACTATTGCTCCAGGACTGGCTTTGGTCAACATCTGAAATAAAGATAGGGAGTGAAGTAGTTGAGCACGTCGACCACTTCACGTATCTTGGAAGTCTGATAACCCTAATGGCTTGGTCTCTGACGAAATCTCAGTACGAATTCCAAAAGCTCGTTTGGCTTATGCCAACTTACGTCACCTATGGCGTAGACGAGATATTCGTCTCAACGAAAGGGAGAGTGTACTGGGCAACAGTTTGCTCTGTCTTACTGTATGGGTGTGAGACGTGGCCATTAGGGGTAGATGACACTCAACGGTTATTAGTTTTTGACCATCGATGTCTACGAAACATCGCTCGCGTTAGCTGGGATCACCGAGTAAGTAATAACGAGGTGAGACAACGGGTGTTAGGCAAATGTGGTAAGTCAGTCGATGAGGTTGTGAATCTTCATCGACTGAGGTGGTTGGGACATGTGTTGCGTATGCCCAACCACCGTCTGCCTCGACGCGCAATGCTGGCTGATATAGGAATAGGATGGAAGAGAGTTAGGGGTGGCCAAACTAAAACATGGCATCAGTCCATGAAGTCACTGACTGCTGGTTTGAGTCGTGTCGGTAGCTGCAGACTACCTGGATGGGGTCCTCGCGATTACCGTAACCAGTGGCTAGAAACACTGAGTGACATGGCCCAGAATCGGTCACAATGACCCAGATGCATTGTCCTCCCTTAAATCATGAGCTTTAAACTATTCCATAACTTTCTTTCTACGTTTCCTGAACCATATTCTATATGTTCACACTCCTTGTTACTATTATTATTTTATTTTATTGAAGTAACTTCTACTGATGGTAGTGGTGTTAATCATGCTGTGTCATGGCGGTATGGCAACTTGAACCGATACACACATGTGCCAGGTTCTATGTTGGATGTGAACATACATCATACTTATCACTTTGAAATAACGTTCATATCTAGTGTACTTCTAAAAATTATTTAATGTGTATTAAACCTAATTACTTTATATATACCAAACAATCGTGATATTCTTCATTATAATTATACTTGTTGAGCCATGTCTATAAATATGTCATCTACTTGTCCTGTACGGGGGGGAATTTTACCCCTGTTATTGGTCTTTCATGGTCAATACTGTAACCTAACTTAAAAAGAAAGCACTGCATTTTTGTAATGTTTTCTTTCGTAAATGCTTCCTGTTTTCGATTATGTTGCATCCTTATTATATAACTATCTTTTAGGCTGACACCTTTGTTGTGCTTTATCAACTATATTAATGATGATATTAGGTTGATGTTCTAAGGATTGTTGACTAAAAATTTGATATTATAAATTGACTTTATTTAAACAACTATTTAAAAATAGTAACTATTAGACACTTGTTCCGGCCTTTTACGGGGCTCCCAACCAGTGTTCACTCACCAGAAAGTCGAACTTATATCGATCATTATTCTCGGCGAACGTCAAACACTTAGATTATTACTCTACTGCTAACTCGTTTATATTTTTAACTTCATTCATTACGCAACATATTTGTACTACCTCATCAACAAAAGTAAATGAATAAATTTATTATAAATCATAAGTAGGATTAATTAAGTTATCATCTGCTTTAATAATCGTTCCTAGTAATATACAATTTTTTCATAAGTTTACTTGTTCCCTCCCTTTGAAACTGTATTTACGATTACAATTAGAAAACTTATTTGATATACACATGTTGTGATAGATAATAGGTAATCAACTTCTGTTCTAACATGTAGTATAAAACAAACATCCAGAAAAGTTATTTACAACAGATATTTATCACTCATGTAAAGAATCTGTTCACTTCTATCAAAATTTAATTGTTAGAATTACTATAATTAACTGTATCAATTTAATCAATCCTTGATTTTATTTGCTTAGTTACAGATATTCATTAAAATTGGGAACATTAATTTTTTCAATATTCATGCAATAATTTAATTAGAACTGATTTGTTCAATATAAATTGCTATCATGTAGGTGCTAGAAATAGTTCATTAAAAAGCTTATTGTATATGGGAAATCAAATGAAATTTTCTTGTAAAACTTAATAATTTCTAACTTTATGTAAATTGGATAAGTTTGTATTTTCCTGGTGATTTGTAATGGACTGAAATTGGTCAGTCTCTGTTGTCATATGTGCATCCTGAGAGGATTGCCTCGATGTAGAGTTATTACACAAGTTATATATTTAAGTTGGATTGTAACTGGTATACGGAATCCAGGACGTGCGTTTCATCCTATTTGGGATTTATCGGCTGTCTGGACACAGTAGCCTAGTGGTGAACGCTGTGGTATTTGGCACGAAGCTGAGTGAGTTCGAATCCTAGTATGAACATCAACATTGGGATACAGGTACGTCTAGCTGATGAGTCCCAAATAGGACGAAACGTGCGTCCTGGATTCCTCTTGCCAGTCATAATCCAACTTAAATATATAATTTCTCATTTTGTTTGAAAGTTAATTTTAAAACTTCTTAATTCAGTGATTTTTGCGCTTAATATGATTTTGTTTAAAATCACAAAATTTATATGTACTAGTCAGTTAATCTACTTGAAGCATGCTGTACTAACATGTCTATTGATTGATTGTGGGTCTAATTACTAGTCAAATCATTCTAATCATAAGTTTATGTTCGTGGAACTAATGGTTAATCAAGTATTCACCGTGTGATTGGGAGGCACTGAGTTTGCTATCTAGAGAAATCAATTATGCTTAGTGCTGATGAGATCCATACTAAGATGAAGCGGTTTTCTATTAATCCCTGGTTTAAAAAAGTGTTAAACTGAGATTTATCTGCGGGGATTGCAAATAATATTATGTAATTGTTAAGTCTCAATATGTAGAGATAGTTAAATTCTTACTTTAAGTCAAGGAAAAGGATATTATTTATCTTTACACACCGGTATCCCAGCTGGTAAATATTTCGACCTCATTGACCGTCTATTAGAAAATTATCATACTTCGTCTAGAGTATGTCACCTAATCACCAATGTAACTATGAAACCCCTCGAATTGAATCTGAATTCTATGTTCACATTCAGAAGGATATTACATAAATTAACTAACGATGTAGAAATAGGATCTACCGTCTTTCCCATAGTGGCACATTTATGCATGTCACATAGTGAATCATACCATTTTGTCAATACAGTCAAACCATGCAATCAACTTGCATAATATATTCAAATGATATTCCTTAGAGTGGTGTAGTGGTAATATTTTACCGTCTTAAAATGACCGAGAAACTTACAGTAAATTTTATGAATAAAAAAGATAACAGCTTTCTATATAACAATAAACTTCCTCTCGAATTCTTGATTTTTAGTAACGGAAACTATTCCCGTGCACAAATCTGCGTCTACAGACTGGATTGTATCGAATGTGACGCTGTCTGCATTGGAGAGCCTTCTTGCAGACTTTCAACACTTGCCAAAAAGAGAATATAAACTAGGCAAAATGATCAACTGATAATTCGGTAGAACCTGCAAAGCTACAAACATCGATTGATAGCATTATGTGTTATTTTCACCGACCAATAAATTATTACTAAAAATATAATGGTTATTCAAAAGACTTTACCAGTAACAAAGAAAAGATATTGGCTAAGTCATATAATATATTGCTAAACCCAACTAAACTAACTAAACAAAGTAAAAAGAAGATCTTTTGATTCGTTCAAGCTAGACAACTGCTCCAAATAATCACACGATCAATTATCTAACCAACTGTCCATGCCATTAATGGTCACTAAGTCCAAGCACTAAAGTTCTTTAGGAGTTTATCTGCTACAATTTTGTTACTATTCATTACATATACAATATTTTAATACAAATAGACGATGCAGCGAAAAATATGCCAAACAACAGTAATGTTTTCAATTATGTTTTCTAGTATTCAACAACACAATGATCTGTAAACCTTTAACGGTATACTAATACAGTTTTCTATGAAACAAGTCCGCCGAGAGCTTCTTTCCTCTATACGGCGTTAATGCTTCAAAGAAAGCTTCCTTTATTGTATACATATATCCATTGATATACAGTAAGACGTTAGTGAAAAGATATTTCAGCACTTGTAATGATATCCCCATTACACATACATAATCCATCATAGCTAAAAGATGAAGATCAAAACTAAGGAGAATGATGTATGTAAAGTTCTAAACAGCAATCATCCCATCATCCAAAACATTTCAAATATTTTTGAAATTAGCCCTACATGTGTCTGGTTACCGCATAACATACTCAAAAATGTTTGTGAATAGTAGACAACCCATCAGAAACCACTAAACGCATGTAAATAAGAAAACTTGGCCTTAACAATTGATAAATGTTCCACTCTTTTAATCCTCCGGTGAAATAATAGGTGGTTACATGCAAATTTACTCAAATTTGTTTAGTTTCAGATGATCGAGGATAGTTGGCAAGATACATTAAAATATCTAGATTTGATCTAACTTGACATTCATTAACAAGATATATTTTAAATTTGGAGGGAATCAGTGCTGATTTGTGGATTCGAACTCGAGTCATTCGGCTTATTCTGATGATGACTGCAAATCGTTTAAAATCAAAAAGATAATTACAAATACACAGATACAACATTGGTTACTTCTCATTAATGAGTCGATGGAACTTCATACACCAAACACAAATGTCTCTAAACATCCATTTATTTCAGTCTCTCCTATCCTTCATAACAAAACACGTGATTACAAACAATGAAAAAAGATAATAATAATAATAATAATTATTATTATTATTGTTACTAAAATACATGTGAATGTCAGCACAAGTGTGAATTATCGCGGAGTTAGTCGAATGGGAAACAATACCTGAAATAAACAATAAGAGATTGATGCATGTTGATATCATGCTCTATATTGGTATAATGTTGTTCTGTTTACATTTCTAACGAAAGATAATTATCAATAGAATTCATTGAAACAAAAATGGCTCTAAATAAAATAATGTATTCTTGCAGACTTTTCAATAAAATATGCATAAGTATTATGCATAGTAACAAAAATACGTAAACAGAAAAATGTTTTCATGATATAAGTGTTCAGTATTACACATTAACTCTATACAATGATATAAGTTGTATGAGAGTTCATGACATAAGGGAATAAACAAAACTCACGATAGAAACATGTAAAGATGAATTTATGATATCTAGCACAATATAGTGTAAACAATACGTTACACGCTATACAATGGCACCATTGTTTCAGAAATGCAGACTAATAATAACCATCTCGTTGTGCTTAAATAACATTTTAAAGAAGATAACAGCTTATGGAGAAGCGAAGCCATAATACTGTATAGTATACAATCAGTCCACCTTATGTTTCTATTGTCATGTATAACAGTTTATAGAAAAGATTAGGTATATATGGATTACAGTCAATCTAAAGATATGAAACACAACTGATTTATTGAATTATTATGGATATAAATTGTAATTAAAATAATTGACAGATCTTGTTTTGACGACATTTAATGAAGTACTTATTGGTATATCTCAACTATCATTACTGCGTGCTTAAGTTGACTGATATTTTATAGTTATCGCCTTTATGTAGTCAAGTTTACTACCGTTTGTAATGATACACAATTTCCAATACAGCAAAACATCAGTCACACTTATTTCATATAAGTTTAATTTATTATTAACCGTTCATTGTGATATGAAAATGTTTTTCCTGGTGATTCTTTAAAAGATTTGTCGGTCTTCAGGAGAAATCCGCTGTGATACAGTGTCATCTAAGATGATAATGAAATCTTTTAAAGTACTGTTAAGCTGCTCTTTGGAGCCAGGGTTTTAGTGTGCACAACTTGTTTAGTCTACCATCGTATAGCTGAACATCATCCAGTGGAGCGAAACAAACAGCAGTGTAGACTATAAGCTCTATTTGGAGTCCCTTAATCAACAATGGAGATTGTGCTGACTTAATTTAATATTTTAGAGATATTTATTGGAATCCACTAATTATTCGACATAACGTAAATGTCTGCCTTCCTCATACGACTGAAGTTGCTGTGATTCATATTCACAAACCAAATCTCTGTATTTTTCTCCGTATTTCTACATTTTCTACCAACATAGGTCACTTCTAAGTGGAATTGGATAAAAATTCACAAGCATTTTTCTTAACTTGTTTTAAGTTTCCAAATTCTACATCCGCGTGTGCTTACATCTCTCTATTAGACATTCTATTATTCCTACGTAACTACCATCAAAACATATGTTAATTACATTACACGTTTACGCATGACTTATCTCGAACCTTCTCTTTCTAACATTTGGTAGTATAGAAACCAGTCTTTATTTTGGTTATGAATAGATCCCTACTTATTTAATATTATTATCCGATCCATTATCAAAACATATTGTCTATTAATTTAAATGATATTATGTAACTAGTCATTCGTATATCAACATGTTCTTATTCATCCACCTATGAATCATGACTTCGTAAAGTAATCACCTTGTTCACCTTATCCTTTGACTGATCATTCACAACTGTTTTCATGAACACTTTGGTACTTGTTCCATTATAATGTAATATGCCATCATCTATCTGATATCGATTTATTATTATTATTATTACTATTATTATTATTATTATTATTATTACTATTATTATTGTAAACAGCTTATCTCTGTTGTATTATTTCCATATATTCAAACGGAACTAGTAAACTGAAGTGTCAGATAAAAGATAAATTCTCAAACTGCATGTTTTTTCACAAAAAATTTAAACTAGTTTACCAATGACATAAAGTGTATTATCACATTGATATATGATTTTGTAGGCAAAAGTGTTTGTAATCAACTGGGTACATATTTGAAATAACATATGTATTTTCTACTTCAAGAGTTAAACAATCATTAGTTTTCATGTGAAAATCGTTCTGTCTACTAATTCATCACATTTTCCTAGATGGAATATCCAGGAAAAAATTAAAACGATTACACTTATTGTTAACCGGTACTTGCTTAAATTTCCTCACTTCAACGCATAAAATTTCAAGCAAACATTATACTGCTTTGAAATCAAACAATGAACATCGTTATGCTTTGTCTCAACTAGACAGTTAGATCACATTGGTCTGTAGACATTTTGAATTGGCTGTCGTATGTCGAATCACAAAGGTACAAATGTCTCATATAATGTGGAACAAATTCTCGTGCATTACCAGCCTCCTACGACTGACAGGGATCAGCATAATGTAACCACACTATTAAAAGCACCAACACACACGAAGCATTACCGAGACAAGACCCACAACTTAACCGATAAGTATCTAAGTTTAACCATCATAAATAGTCTTGCAGATCCAATTTAGTGATCAAACTAGCCTTACCCACATCGTCCATTTGATAGATTCTGTTAACCGTAGAGATCTACTGTGAATATAGGTATTAAAAACCATATTACTATATTTTTAGATTCGCAAAGTTGAACGACAGCATTTCAGCATCCCAAAAACGTAAATGTTTTAGATAAGTTAAGCCATCTATCTCTAAAAAAATAAGCCGATTTTCAAAGTTCTATGCATTACTTATATAATAAGAGAGTGATTTTCTAAATGATAATGAAATTTTTGTAGGAAGTCTTCATTAGGAAACTCAAATAAAAAAAAACCGTTTTTCATGTAAATAATATTAAGAATTAGGATGGATTTGTATCTTCCTGTTAATTTATCATGGACTGAAATTCATCGGTCATTATTGATATATGTACATTCTGAGTGGATTGTCTCTATATGGCTAAAAATCACAAGTGATGTTCAAGTTGGATTGTGACTGGCAAGAAGAATCAGGATGTACATAAAGTAAGAGAGGCTGACCAGTTTCACTCCATGACAAACAACGGGAAGATACAAATTATTCATAATTACATACATACTAGTTTCACAATATGACTGTCTGGACTCAGTAGACTAGTGGTGAATGTTGTGGCGTTCCGCGAGAAGCAACCTAATTTTGAATCCAGGCGTGAACATCAAAACTGGGATCCAGCTGCATCCAGCCAACGAGTCATAAATAGGGTAAAACTTGCGTCCTGGATCACGCTTACCAGGCACAATCCAACTTAAATAATATTTAGCTTTATCAATACAACACTAATCAGACATTTAGTAAAATACAGTAGGATTGAAAGTGTCTGACTTGTTTTATTTTAAAACTTTTTGGCAGTCACGACAAAGAATCGAAAAATCGTAAATGAACAAACGATGTTGACATCCTACTACAAGCATGATTTTTTCAAAATAGTTGATACATAGAGAAGTTCATTCGTAGAAAGTATTCTATAGTGAGCCTATGTAAGATATCTTGGTTTATGTTGTATTTAGTGAATCCATTACTGTAAAGTTCGATACACAGATGGTTACAACTTGTCTACCATTTCACAAATGTAAATGCAAATTTACAGCTGTAATGATAAACTGAGGAACACATAGACTTTTTGGAACCTAGTCACGTCTACTGCGAAATTGTCACTCTGAACTCACTACAAATTCTAATTATATACATGTATACATATATATATATGTCCATATATATAAATTTACTGTATTAGCAGTTGAGGGCTACACTGTGAGTTTCAGTAGCACTAATCATGTTTGTTTGCTATCCACTACCGCGTCTAAACAATGTCCCGTATTAATGTTTCGTTATCACAGATATCATTATACACGGTTTTTGTCTAAAAGTCATGTTTTTGTTGAAATATTTGTTAATCCGTCATTGTAGCTTGGAAATGACATCTATTATTCAGTACTAATCAACAAAATACGTATAAAACTTTGAGATGACTTAAATCATAGACATACTAAAACTTCAGTAATTATCAAATTGAATAGATCATGAACAACAAGTCGATTAGATTGAGGTTACTTCGTTTAATCGCGCTTAATCAGTCGTTAGTTATGATTTTTTATATTTCGAAATTAAAATCCTAAATAGAACTTCACAAGCTCTGAAAAGTAGAATTGACCAAATTTTAAACAATAACGTATTAGAACGGTGCCGAGAAACATTCAAATAAGGTTGAGGATGTTGAATAGAATATCGCAGTTATCATTAAAATGCAGAAGAAAGCTCCAAGAAATAAATTAGTTTCAACAATAAAAGACCATAAATGAAAAAGTGTAAATGTGTAGTGATGATGTAAGAGAGGCTTATGGTGATGGCAGTTGAGAGTGATATAAATTAGATCAATTAAGTGAAATAACTTCTTAATTGTAAGGGAACTGAAAAACTTTATAAGTGCAAGTTAGCAGATTCATACATTTCATTGCACCATGTTTTAATAAATGTAATTCATTTTATCTTATTGCGTGACTTCAAAATACCTATATGATGTATTCTGTTTCTGAGATGAATTGAAATTAAACTGTTAGATTACTCGAATCACTGAGTTTGAATTATGTTACGACGGATGAAACTCTGAGACCTGTGGTCCGAAAGCAAACACCGTAGAATTGTCATCATAATTCTACACAAGCATCAACACCTTGTCTGCAATATACTGCTGGCTTTTGTTTGCAACTCGTTGATATATTACAAGATGACAAACTACACTTCATTAACGAGATCTATGGTACTGTATGAGTGTATACCTGTGCGTAAATCATAAAAAATAATTCAATAGCTTCAAAATACTATACAGTCAACAATGATTATTTAAATACAAACAACACAGCTATGAATAACTAGAAATTTACAAAATAAATAAGTGTATGTTGACAAATAAAGAATGTATGTTTGATAATAATCGGTTGGGCAAATCAATCAATTTGATATCAAGCAGCCAAGCACGCCAACTTCAATGTAATCTGAACTAGAATATTGAACTGGAGTAAAAAAATCATCTAGAACAATTGAAGATAATACACTTTCAAAGTATTGGCTAGTAAACCAAGAATTATCGGTAAGTAAATAATAATGAACTCATCTGAATAAGCGATACATTTTGGCACAGGTTACTACAGATATTCAGAATAATAAACGAATGATTGGATGAACAAGAAAAAGTGGCCATAGAAGAGGTTTTTCATGTATACTTTATTTTACACATATCACTTTCAATTACTGTTAGCATGATCTTCATTGTTTCACTAAGTAGGCACAATTCAAATCAACTTTACTTTCTTAAGTATGTCAAACGTATTCTTGCTTTCGTTTCAAGTTGATAAATAAATCGGTGGTGACTGTCAAAACCAACAAAAAATCACTATAACTTATTTTTTAATACGTTTATTAAGTCATGTACTCCAAGAACATTTATAATCACCGAAGTAATTTTCATCATGTGTATAAACAAGTAAGGGTACATCATGCAGTATGCTTCACACTATAATTGGGAGGGTGGGGGCGGTGGAATAAGTATACTTCACTTTATGAATTAACTATTTTTTTTAATCTAAATTGTAGTTTTGTCAATAACATGATGCAGTAAATTGTCTATTGAATATGTCATGGGTATCGGACTAGTACATGAAGTTTATAAATATTGTTGAAGTTTCAGTGAAAAATATAAAGTTGACGTTTTTCCAACTCATATGCTGCTAGTCTCTTTTAAATGTATTTCTAAGTGAAAAACTTTGTATTTGTTCTATGTATTTAACTTAATTACTTAAAGATTTTAATAACTGTTCACTTGTTTGCTTGTAAAACATTTAAAACATTATTGAATCTTCAGTGTTCAATAGTAAAATACAAATTCTCAAAATTAGCAGTTATATTCATTGAATAACTTAGTACATACCTGTACTTATAAAGCCTATTGAACAATAGGTTAAAGTTTATTGATAGACTGTAGTTTTAGGAATCAATGTAATAATCACTATTGAGAAATGTAGAGGTTACATCTGGCCTGAATGTCAGTAATAAATTGAAATGTATATTATAGGTTCCAATATTACAATTTAACTTCTTTGTTAAAATACATATCTGTATAAATATTTGTTGTTCAATAGTTTACCTACTAAGATATACAATTCTCACACTATAATAGGCTTGTATAATAAATACATCTTTACTTATTCATGCTATACAACATTGAAACATATAAACAAATTGATTTACTCTGAAAAAAAGGTAACACGTGTTATTTCCATTAGCAACTACACATGTGATTTAATAATTATTAGATACATATTAGATATGAAAAACATCGGGAAAAATTTCAACTAGACAATTTAAATTAAAAACAAAATAAATAATTTAAAGATAAACTTAGTTTTTACTTTGATTCAATGGCAAATTTATTATTTTTTATTTTATACACTAATTTGTATACAAGTTATTTGGAAGATAGAAGAAGCATCATCATTAACAACAACAACAATACGAGTAGAATTACGGTAATAATATTAAACTAATTCTACATTTCTTCATGTATTCATCTCTACTAGTAAACATTGAACACTGATTACATTAACATATTATATTGTTAATCATAAGAATCGGTTAGTTACTGTATAGTGAATATAAACAATGTCTTTCAATACTGTTTTGATTTCAACCGTCAGCTTTGTTATATAACTATCATGTTTTTTTATATAATGACATAATGCGAAATCTATCTGGCTATGTACTGCTACTTTAAGTAAATTAACACAATTAGTTATTTTGTCACTTTAGTATAACTGATTCAATTCTCTTCATTATTGATACGCCGGTCACCTAACGAAGATTGACTATCTTCGAGAACTGTGTTTTAGAACATTATTTAAATTAATATAACCGTGGACAGTACATTGTAGTTTTCACCAGACCACACCCAAAGCTGAACTGGCCAAGAAACGTATCATCATTGTCTTTTCAAAAAGGGGAGGTGATATACCGGGCACCTAATGAAGATCGGCTATCTTCGGGAACTGTACTTTAGAACATTATTTCAATTATTATAACTGTGGACAGTGTAAACATTTCATTTCTATGACTGTTACGTCCCCCTTACCCTGTCCTCCCGTTTATTATATTTACTCTTAGTATGTTGTTAGTTACTGTGAACTACGTTTACTTAATTATGTACAAGTTGTTCCCATTCACTGCCGCTATTTCCTCTGTTCTGTATCAATGTTAGATTCGTGATTGGTTTTCCGTGTGGTCTGGTCTTGTGTATACATAAAGGCAAGATTAAAATACAATGCGTTTCCGTTCTCGGTTCTCCGTTTCCGGCTCCTAATTCTAGTTCTCCTATTGTCGATCTGGGGGGTGAGTGGGCTTAGGTCAATCGCGCATTACCAACTAGGCACACTTCATTAGCTTTAGCGTCTACCAACCAAAACCCCCTCCTTTCTTGGCGTCATAACTATATGCCTTCATTTTTGAAGTACTCGGTAGTAGTTAGTTGTAAGCACTGATGTATATATGATTATTTGCTAACTGACAACTTTTATCAAGGTACGCTAGTAATTATTAAGGAATTAATGATCCCAAGTGAGATAAAACCTAAATTAAGCAGTCACGCAGATTAGTCGATTCATTCATTATCCTGATGTCTCTCATGGGGCATAGGTTACCAACTAGGATTCCCTGACCAACTCACTGCTGTGACATACTTTCCAGTTGCTATGAATTACCAATCGCTCTTTCGATTTCTACCTTCAATTTTCAGGACATTGTGTTCTTTAATACTTTGCTATTCCTCTGGTATGAGGATTCCGTTTTGGTACTTGTCTTCTGACGAAGTTTAGTAATTTCCTCAACGTGTGTTTCGTTTACTCCCAACGTTTTTTCCTGATTTATTACTAGGCTGGAAGTTAGTTTGTTCGTTGTCACATTAGGTCATTACTAATGCTGTGTGGCCAACAGATCCGGAGTGTCTTCCTCAAGCAACTGATTATAAATACCTGTATATTCTGAATCATGGTTTTCGTAGCTCACCGAGTTTCTGCTCCATACAGTAGAACTGCACAGTCTAAAACCTACGTTCATTAACTAAAGTTTAGATAGGTATTTCTAATTAAAAATTTAGACAGTTTGCAGCTGATGGAATGCTTTGAAATACACTAAATTTATTTTATTCTAAAAAATATATTATCCTTAATTCCTTTTAATACAATAGTCATTTAGAAAAAGCAAAAAAAGAGTAAAACTATTTCTTATTAATTAGGTTGTCATCAAAGCTCTACACCAATGCATATTAAGTTTACAATTAGAATGTATTTGGATCTTCCCGATGATGTATCATCGATTGAAGTTGATCTGTCTCTGTTGAAATATGTGCATCCTGAGGGGAATGATTTGATACAGCTGTAGTTCACAAGTATTGTTTGGGTTGAATTGAGACTGGCAGCGTAATCCAGGAAGCACGTTGTGTTCAAGTTGGGAACTCAAATAATGCTTGTGAACTATCGCAATATCGAGGTAATCCGCTTACAATGCGCATATGGCAACGCAGACTGATCAGGTTTAGTCGATGATAAGTCAGCAGGAAGATCCAAACACATTCTAATCATATATATATATATACCCGTTGCACATATATGACTGTCTGAACTCAACAGCCTAGTAGTGTTGTGGTGTATGGCGTAAGACGAACCGAGTTCCAGTCCTCGTGTAAACATCGACAATAAGATGCAGAAACATCCAGTCATCAAGTCCCATACAGAACGAAACACCTGTCCTGGATCCTGCTTGTCAGTCATAATTCAACTAAAATAAAGTTAACGTCTAAACTCTTTACTAGTCGAAAAAGTCTTTTACTTAACCAGGTTGGATGATGTTTGGACTACTTGTAACTGACTATTCTTATCATGCTTAACATATAACTGGTGGATGCATATAAATGATGTGGATTCAGAGAGCTTGTCCTTGTTTCATAATGGTGGAAGATGGTTGTAGAGTACAGTATGGAATTTCGACACAGTTACTATCTTTTCTACACTCTTCACTTTTTATGAGTCGTGATTTCGCTGATATTTTCTTCTAGGAATTCCGATTTCAGAAAAATTCAGTTATTTTAGGGAGTGTTGTTTCGTATGAATTTATTTTTGCTTACAACATCTATTTAATTTTATTGATAATCAACTGTTAAATACTACTTTCCTATCTACATGTTTACAGTTGAATTGCATATGATATACGGTATTACATCACACTATTCTTCTGTCTACTTATGTACAGTAAATATTTTTGGAACAACGTCCTCAAGATTGTTTTATTCGAAAATATTCTGAATATTTACATAAAAGAGAAAAGAATGTCTAGATTGACGTCATGCAAATGTTTCAGTTGCTTTGTATATGGTCAACATAAAAGGGTATTTATGCAAAATGTTACTTTTCCCTAATGAGTAAATAATTGACTGTGCTAATTATTAGCAATAAAATACATGAAATTTATCTTTACCGGATCAAAATGCAGTTTGTACTGTTATGTAATCCAAAAAAGACAAAGGTGTTCTTTCGTCAAATTAATGTGTTTTATTCAAAATCAATGCTATTGTCACGTGATTTCAAAGTTCTTCGAGACAAACGATTTTCGATGACATTTTTTCTATTTGCAATTTATGTAGTAAATGATTCTTGGAATCCCTTTCGAACCGATGCATTTATCTACTATGTGAATATAAAATGCAGCTTAGCACAATATGTAGAGTGGAAACTACAAATATAGTAATACACAGATTTGAAACAAATACTTTAATGCAGTGCTCTCCAGCTAAATGAAAATGGAAGTGATGAATAAAACCAAAGTAATCAGTTTCGTATCATGAATCGATCTGGATTAGATTACCTTTAGAAAACCAGTAGGCATTTGGAAGCTGATTCTTTTTAGCATGGGGCAGAACCTGTAGGCCCAAAGCTCGATGTCCTATTGAGGTCGTAGAAGTGCATTGCTACGGTACTCCATAACAGCATTAAATACTTGTTCACTGCTTCATGGTTTTCAATGGTTGTCTCAGGTCAATTTATCATATTAAATCCAAGGTTGACATCCTACACAATACCCAAACATAGAGGTAATGACCATCGAAAACAAAACCTAAATTTACTCAAGAAATATGTTTCTCATCGTATCTCAATACTTCGAAAGTAATTTGCAATGAAGTTAATCAGGTTATTAGTTAGGCATTTTATTATTTATTTGAAGTTAGTAAAAAGAGTAGTCAGTGATTACCGTAGGTGACTTTTTCGTCTGATCGCAACTAGATTAACTTTGAGAATGAGTGCTAACTAAAGTATAAACTTCAAAGAATTCTTTTTGACAGTCACATAGTTTCTCAGTCAATGCTACCAAGTATGAGTGAGATTACACATGACGTTCTTTATGTACTCTATATTTGAAAGATTTACTTTAAGTTATTAAAAGTTACCTGAAAAGGCTGCTTTATGCTGAAATGAACGATTTGAACAAACTTTAGAAAGTATTAATGGACTAGCTTGCCTAGTATTCTGTCACCACTAGATTTTGCCTTATTTGTGCTAAACTGAAAAGAGAGCTGAATGTGAACACCAGATATTTCAATAAATCAAAACAGTGACGATACTAGTTTGGACACTAGCGTTTATGTAGAATATACTGGAAAATTTTGACGTATATTTACTACCTTATCAGATTGATTGTCCCAAGAAAAAATGTCATTAATCTATGGAAATACCAATAACGTACATAGACGCCCATTTGTCGTATCCATGTATAAATTATGTGCGAAACAAAATACGATAAGCTCGTTTTTCACTATATCACATGTCGAATTCAATTACATGCTGCCGTGATAAATGTAAGCAGTTACTCATATTCGTTGGTAAAGTGTAACCACTTATCACATAACAAAGTTTAATTATTAGTGAAACAAATCAGATATTTTTTTCTTTTGGTAACTGACTTGCAAAAGCTTATTTCACATTAAATTGGTTACAATTTTATACTCAATTGTATGATAATGTAAATTTTTAAATTTAGATTTAGTTAACTGTACCACGAAAATCTTATCAACAGATATACGTAATACGTTCCTTCAAAAATTTAATTAAAGAAATAATGAAAAAGAGACCATAATGTAGCCGTTGTCTTAGAATGAAACTGTTTATCAACATATATTCAGAACTACATGCAACTTAGAGCCAGTATTACAATTTCATTTAATCATTTAATCATAACAAAATTATTCGATCACATTGTAATATATATTGTACTTGTATTATAATGCAATTAGTGACTATTATTGACCGATGACATTGATTAATACACTGTAGAACTTATGTTGATCTAGCTGTTGTTGCTACTATAAGATTCCTTTAAGTGAATATTTTAAAGTTCAGTACATTTTAAACGCATTTCATATCATTAACTGAAATCGTTTTGTAAATAAATATTTAGAAATTTAGAAATACCATACGGTTACTAAGTTTTACATTATACGATTTATTTTAATAAACGGAAAACGAAGCACAAACACTAATGATTCTCAAAAGGCTTTTGTCTCTTCATAATCATTCAGACATCACTGGTAGATTTAGAGCTGTCATGAAAATTCTAAACATCATGTGGTGCTCATCAAGTTCTTTACTTCACCCCCTCCTTGCCGTTTACTAAAATTCGATATAGATATCCTCTTAGAAATTATATTCTATTCATGCAACATCTTTTAGGAACTCACTAAATGATAGGAAACCTACTTGTTGATTTTAAATATGTAAATGATATAGTCATTTTCGGTGGGTACACTGACAATGCGCTGGGTCTACTGAACGCCTTGAGTATCAATGCTGGGATGCTTGGGATGCATTTCTGTTCATCGAAAAGTAAAATGTTACTTAGTGAATGGTTCGCATTATCTAATAGATTTATCATCGGCAGTGAGATAACTGAGCTTGTTGATCATTTCGCCTGTCTAAGGAGCAGCATCAGCCTTGGTGGGTCAGTAGTTAGTGAAATATCAACGCACTTCAGCATTTTTATTTGTTTTTTGACTTACTGTAACTCTTGTGGCTATAAAAAGATATCCGGTTCCCAATAAAAGTACGAGTATACTCAGAAACAAGGCTGAGTATGAACTATGTACTAAAAGGAAGAGGACTTTCATAAACTAAAGGTTTTTGAACCAAGATATTTTCAAAGCGGCGCTTGTATACATTCAAAATGAACATGTAGCGATATTGCTGCTAGACAGAGAGTATTGGGAACAAATGGAATATCGGTCACTGAAGTTGTGAACTCCGTCCATTGGGGCTGGTGGGACATACTAAACATTCCTAGCCACTGCCTGCCTCGTCACATGTTGGTTGGTTTAGGAATATATTCTCAAATAATTAGGGGTAGCTAAACTATAACATGAAGTTGATAAATGAAATCACTGACTACTCGTCTAAACTATGTTAGAAGATACAGACCACCTGGTTGATGTGTACGTGGCTAGAGAAATAATGCGAAGTCGGTCACAACGGGGCAAGTGTATTCACTTATATTCGCTTCTAAATCATAGATCCAATTCCCCTTTATTAAGCTCGTTTCGTTTCTCACCTGCTTATCTTGTTATGTTAAATCCGTCGTGCTAAAGCTATATGCCCACTTAGGCCGATGAACATTCCTGCTAGGTTCTATTTTGTACATAACTGACTAAACGTCTAGATTTAAAATAGATATGATTAATCTGACAAAACGAAGAATGAATAACTTTATGTGTATATTGTTTTTGCATTGTTATATCAGATATTACAACACCATAATCACATAAATTGACTAATTATCTTATACTTATGTTGAATATATACCAACGGAAACACATCAACAAAGCATAACATTATAGTTACAATTTCACTGGCATCGTTTATTTACTTTTAGAAACCTCTTACTGGATAATAAGATTGGTGTTTTTTTCCTTTCTATGCAAAATCACTAAACATACTAAGATTTTAAACTGAATTTTAATGTGTGATTCGAGTACGCAATACACTGTTTGCATTTGAATTACTGACTTGTTAATAGCATGAAACTAAATTACCTTTTCAATGAATGAAACTAGTCATCTATCAATATATTTATATTGAAGCTTATTGTTAGAAGTTTTACCATATTGATTAACTTAACGAAGTCATAGATAAACACCCTTAACTTCTAAAAAGAACTTGATTGACAACTGTACTGTATGTTGATTAAGACTATAAATTCCATACAATAGGTATCATATCTTAGTATTTCATCATAAATGTTAATTTGATACAAATCTATGAATTACAAATTTAAAATCACACTTAACTGAAAGTTCTCACTTTCCTTATGACTGTAAACAAAAGTAATAAGACCCGAATGCATTAAGGTAAACATTATTCAAACCTTTAGATAACGACCAACATATGGGTTACTCAAAGGACAGTATGCCTACCTAAGGTTTCTGGTACTATAATACTTTTCACCCGATATCGAACAGTTACAAGTCTATTTTCAAGTAAAAATAAATACTTCCCTGACGTCCTAGTCAAATACTATTATAAACGAATTTAATGGTTTAGAAATTAAAGTAGAACTAATAAACTTCAGCGTCTTATACTTAATATCAGTTTCTCCGTATCATTATCTTACATAACCAGTTTATGTATAGCGTATGTTACAGTTTTGTGTCTAAAATAGCTTAACAACAATAAAACACTTCATTAGCAACAATTTTATTTTAACGACTATGAAATATTCATTTATACCTAATCCTAATCTATACTTTATTATACGTATAATAATGATTATTAGTCTATGTGAATACGAGTGCTTTCGGCAATCCAATTAATCATCTTCATCAATCTACTTAAATTTAGAAGAAAAATAAAAATGTACTTTCAAATATAATGCATAATGATTATAGTTTTAAAGATAGAAATGTTCTTATAGAAGTTAAAACATTCATTTAATGATATCATATAATAAATGTTTATTGGTTAAACAATCGTTTTCCTAACAGTCCACCATACATTCCACCACGTTTATAAGGAGGTCGATAACGATGAATATATCTTGGATATATACTTTCATATGTATTAATGTCTTGTGGATCATCATTTGTATAATATTCAATCATTTGTGCATTTATAGATGAGTTATTTGTCAATATAACACAAATCATGAATAATGCGAACATTGTAATTGAATATTTCGACATTTCGTAGTAAGTGATTTTATATATTCTATTCTGTAAAAATAAATCAAGGATTATTCATATATTCATAACAAAATTAATAAAAATAGGTATGCATAGATACATGGTTTACTTGGTATGGAGGTGGTGTGTGTGTGTATGGGGTGGGGTGGGGGACGGGTATTATATATCTTCATTCAACTCTGATCATATGTTACTGTGTTATCCTTCAACAAGATATTCATACTTCATTATGATATATATATATATATATATATATATATATATATATATATATATATATTGAATAGAATTCGTTTTGTAATATAAATACTTCATAGTTTGTTGAAGTTAACCTGTTACATGATGGTATATTGAAAAAAATAGACTGATTGAATAATGAATGAATGATTCACATTTTATTCGCCAAAATGTTTCCAATTATAAATTGTTGTAATATGATAAATCTGAGAAATTGTTTTTTTTTTTACTCTGATTATGAAAAATAAAATTTATGTAAGTGAAAACAAAATTGAACTTATATGAAAGTAAATTGCTAAATTCTTTAGATATGACATGATTGAGGATATTTGGAAAGAAGTGTAGAATATAATGATTCTTAAGCTAATAATGAGTAAAGGCTGTTTCATATCATTCTATCCTACTTTATGATAATTTTGTTAAATACTAAAGTTTGATTGATTGTATCCTTCGTAGACTGATGTTGGTTTTATACAACTGAAAATCATGAACCATTGGATATTCTATTTGGTTTTTGTATGGAACTAAACAACAGTTCTCTCTATGGAGGGCGGAATTAAACCCAGGACTTTCAAGTATCATTGCGAATGCTTAATAATCTATATCACATGAACAACTGACATCCAATGATAGAATTCACTACTTTATTAATTTGTGATAAGCGATGGAGTTCCCATGTGACAGGAGTGCGACTGTTATCACTAATGGCAATAACTGATTATTGAACTATATTTCAAATCAATGGAAATGGCAATTCTATCATTAAACACAAGCTGATCCAGTAGTA
Organism: Schistosoma mekongi; assembly: GCA_034768735.1. Lineage (NCBI taxonomy): Eukaryota > Metazoa > Platyhelminthes > Trematoda > Strigeidida > Schistosomatidae > Schistosoma > Schistosoma mekongi. Next base: position 30,548,041 of record CM068307.1, on the reverse strand, counting down.
TAGACGGTGAAGCTTTTGCTATGAAACTGTAGGCCCTGGGTTTGGTTCCATGGAGGAATCGTAGATGCATACTGCTTAGGAGTCCCATGCCAGAACAAAACAGTTGTCCACTGCTCTGTTTATTTTTATGGTATCCAAATGAATTGAGTCTATAACAAAGGCAAACTTTGGAAATTTACTTGTAAAAATCATTGATTTCAAATGTAAAACTGTGGTAAATGAATACTCTTTACGTCTGATATTAGATTATGGTTATGTGGAAAAATGACGGTTACTTAAATAACTTTCGTTAAGTAATTTATTCATTGTTTTGATCTTCTTTATATCAACAGCAAAACATGACTGTATTGTTTGATATTAGCTATTTATGAAGACAATAAGAAACCATTATCTTAGATAACTTTATAAAATGATCTAAATTCAAACTTTGTACTTAATCCAACGTGAATTCAATCTATGAGTAGTACAAAGTATTTTTTCAATTTGTAACCTTTCCATGCTGTATCGAAATGTGGAATGAAAAATGTTGATAAACCATTTACATACATATAGGTAATAACCTATACTACATTGACGATAAAGAGGTACAGTAACTTTAGGATAATGAATTAAGAAAGGGATATTTTAAGTCTATTTACTTAACTGTTAGCTTAAAATCAGTATATGAATAATGTACATATACTTAAAAATGAGTTCATTTATCAATGAAAACATCTTATATCTAAGCGTAAATTACTTTTTGACTATGTTTTGTTCATAATGTTGTAGATTATTAACTTTACGACAAAGTACTATTCAATTACCCAGTTACCCTGTATACTAATAGCATTTTATGCTTTATAAAAAAGTGTTTAAAATTATTTATTGAATTTTGTCACTGTGTATAAGGAGATGTGGATAGTTGTATCATTACTTCTCTAAGCCGTGCAAGAATCTTGGGACATACATTCATGCATAGAACCTTGATATAATGTTCCATTTAATGAAGAGTTTGGTGCTTTATTAATTATGATTAACGTTTACATGATTGCTACAACCTTGAAATCAAAACATTTGATAATACGACTTGAAGTCGGTCATATCAACGCGAATGCACTAATTCTTCATCATCTTCTTGGTATTACATCTCAATATTCCTATATTCCGTCTTTTCGAAACATACTGTCAATATTTTCCAAGATTATTTAAACGTTTTCTACATTCATCTTGTCATGATGGTGCGGTGACACGGCAACTTGAGTTACTGTATATTTATACCAGGCTCTATAATCAGTATGAATGCTGACTTATTGATTGACTAAAACTGTAAAAAACATGTGCATCACAGATGGCAATGTCTATCATATTACTTACTTTCCACAGTTACCTACAATTTACGCTACCAATTTTCTTAATACATCTTACTACTCCGCCTAAATTCTTCTTAATAAGATCACCTGAAAATCAGCTTTATGATAAAACGTAGTAGACTAGCAAATGATATTGAAGCCTAAGTTTCGATATAAAGTATTTAAAAGCATAATACCAGTTAATTAGTGATTAACTTCTCAAGGTAATTCGTAGGGTTCTAGTGAGAAGACGTGACCATTAAAGTTCAACTGTATCAGGTGTGAGGCAGTTACCCACTGATGGTAATAAATGATCACGCACAGACGAACAGCTAATTGAACGAGTAAGCGAGCTTGGTGGTCTAATGGTAAAATGTTCACCACGTAACCAGAGGTTCCCGGTTTCGACTTCTCGTGAGATCATGAATGAGTATCGCTAAAGAGTCTCGCACGAAACAGCTGTCCAATGCCTTCTGGTGACCAATGTTTGCCTAATTCAGACCAATTTGTAATACCAAATAACCATTCAGCTATCTACGCAGTACCCAATTATAAACATAATTCGCAAAATATAACTAGTTATTTCCATTTATTGAATTTCACACAAGTAAATAATAAATAAATCATTCATTCATCTATTCATTCATAAAAGTAAATACCCATTTACTACACTGACAACTTAATAACAATAGTAAACAACTTAGATTAAGATCACTTTTGTTTATTTCATGTAAAGGTTAAAACACTCTGTATTATATGCACTGTCTAAATATCCTTGATTTAAACCAATTTCCCTTTATTGTGCTTACATTAGTATAGATAGTTATATATATACATATCTTTTGTATTATCATTATTCATTCTTTGTTTCTACGTATATTAATTGAATTGTACATTTGATTTATTTAATAGATTATTCAATGTTTCATAATTGACCTTTCTATCATTATCGATGCGTAGATAAGGATGTATTAGAAACGAAGGTTTGAATGTAGGGGAAAAATAAGGTATACATCAGTATTTTCATGTTACTTGCTTCAAATTTAAAGAAAAACGAGTCCATTAATGAATACATTTTTATTTGTGGTTTACTTGACATGTGATCTGTATTGATATCTAGAACTTATCAGTTAGCTGTTCTTACTGCATTTCATTGTAACTCGTAGTCAGATGTAGTGTTATTAACTCAATTGTTGTCACTAACGTATACAGTTGATATAAAGGAATTAGTATTGGTTTATAGTTTCTACATGTTTATATCAATATCTGTAATTTATCATTCTATGTTCCTGAATATGCTTACCTAATATGTAGAATTAGTTCAGCTTTAAGTTAAATAAAGGGAATTCACAAACCGTTATTAGTGTTTTTTTTTATTTCTGGAATGAATTTTAAAACAATGTTACCATTATAGTCTGGTTATTAATTCGTAAAGATACTTCTGGTTGCATTGTATTTGCTAATCTCGGTGACCTAGTTGTAAAGTTTACATCGTCTTAGTAGACGACATTATCAGTACAAACTTTAATTATGATTAGGCCATTAAAAGTTCTTCATTATACTCTAACAGCTTGTTCCGTTTACCCAAAACATGATTAGTTTGTATCCATTTACATCTTTATTTGCAATTCATACAAATGTTCATTTTATGTGTATGGCGTTTACTAATGAATTATTCTGTGATAACAGGATTCTTGATAGATTTGATTACTGTAATAATTTCAACTTGAAATTAGGGATTATTGTATTGAGTAAGCCATTAACTTAGTTTAGATTAGTTTATATCATATGATTTTTAAATGAAATCTTTAAGTGATAGCTAACAGTTTAGTTCATAACAATTTACTTTTACAACTTATAACTTATTAGGGTAATCTAAGTACATAGTGGTAATTGAAGAAAGATGAAGATGTACACTAATGCAATATAAACTCAATGGTCTGAATGAGAATCTCACACTCAAATAGATCTAGAGCTACTGAGACCGATTTTTGGTGGAGTCGTGAATGGACACTCCTAATTAGTTCAGTACTAAAATGAAATGAGGCTCATAGTCTTCAATGATTTTCTAAATTAGGTTAGTCAGACTACATTGTGTTAAGTGTTTTATTAATCACATTGAAACTGAGACTAAATATTAACAAATCTAAACTGAGTACTAGTGTATAATAAGTCAGAAATTTTAATTTCTACTCATTGAAATTTTGCAAATATATATCACTTATTATAAACAATCTATCCAATGCTCAATTTATTTGAGTACTAGTGTAATTAGAATGAACTTGTTTCTTCCTGTTGATTTGTTATGGACTGAAGCTGATCAGTTTCTGTTGCTATATATGCATTCTGAGTGGATTACCTTGATATTGCTATAAATCACAAGTAATGTTTAAGTTGGATTGTGATTGGCAAGAGGAATCCAAGACGCTCTGAAGCTAACCAATCTCTGTTACTATATGTACATTATTTAGTAGTCTAATAGTGAACGCGGTGGCGTTTGGCACAAAGCAAAATGAGTTCCATCCAGGTGTGAACATGTACATTCTTATGCAGATACATCCAGCCGACGAGTCTCAAATAGAACGAAACGTGTACTGGATTCTGCTTTCCAGTCACATTCCAACTTAAATGAATACTATTGGTTGCAACGTTATTAAACATTTAGTTAACTTATTTTTCAACTGTTCATATATTGCAAATAATCATCAAGTTTAATATTATTTTAATACAAATCATCATGAATTTCAACTGTTTCTAAGCAGCAGTCATTATACGCCGTTTACAAGTTACCACAAGTCTAATCAACGCAAAAAACTCAATAAAAACCATTGTGGTTAATCATAGATTTTTCTATTTATCTATCCTAGGAAAAAAAAGTAAATGTTGAATACATTAGAATTAATGATTCGTATATTCGATAGATGACCATCTGAACTGATAGAAAACGTTTTGTAGTTGATGATGGATAACAAATACATACCAATGAAAACTTCTGTATAATGAATGTCAAATCAATAAGTATAATAGTATTGCACAAAATGGCTTAGGACATTACATGAACATAATTTAGATTAGTAAATAAACATATTACTGATAGTAATAGTATCATACTAATCTAGAAAATGAATTCCTACTGTGTAAAACAACAATTCTACTGTATTTTCATTAAATCTAGATAAGAATATACATAGACTACGTGAAAATGATTACCTATAGTGAATAATTCATGGAAAAAGAATGATTTAGTCACTGAAAAGCAAATTATTACTATTTAAACATTAATTTATGAACTAACGTAATCTTACTTGACTATTTTACTTACCCGTTGTCAAGTGAATGTATCAACAAGTGATTTATACTACATTTACTGCAAAGAGGATCCATCTATTTATCCTAATTTATTACCTGAATTTTATTAATTTCTTATTGGCTATAGTTTACCGTTATTAAAAATAACTATCATACTCGAAAAAATCTCTTTCTCATGTATATGAAATAGAAGTGAAAAAGACTATCTACGAACCAATCATAGAAGTTTATCCTGATGATGATTTGGGCGGGATTTACCACAGTATCAAAGTTAGATAGACAACTAAAAGATGTTATTATGAATTCATTATGGATTATCGGTGTATTTGAACTTATTCAATACCCACCTAGCTAATATTTAATTATTTGTTATATATTATTTGAGTAGTATCTATCAGTATACAGTTGTTATCAATGATAACCTAACCCAATGATGCAATTTTTTAACACTAATAAAATATTATGTTAGATAACTGTAAGTCGATATCATGGAGGCATCTTAGTTAAAAAATCTTTAACAAACATTGCACAGTGAATAGCTGTTTCAGGCTCTTGTATGATCGCTCAACAGTAAGCATTAACTCACTATAGACTAAATTAAAAGTTTCAGACCTTTTAGCCTGTACGATATAGTTGATGCACTAAAATTAGGAAACTGTAGTGGTATTAAAATGTTATCAGACGAGTCGATGGATACATTGAGTAGGAATATACTGCGAAAACGAAATGGTTGTCTAGTACATCAGGGTTGTAAGTAGTTGTTTAGTTGCAGTCATTTAAACTGCAAACTTTAATCTACTCCCAAAATCATATTACAAAGAGCAAATTGTAACTTCAACGAAAATGTTAACATGTTAATATAATCAATAGTTAGTTACTGGTTCGAAAGAAACGAAGTGTTAGGAAATCAACGTGAGAATCCGATAGAGTATGCAGAAACACAACTATCTCTAAGCATTTAAAATAACCTTCACTGAAAATCAGTATACAACAAATATGATTTCATTCATTCAGGATTTTCCGTTTTTTATTAATTAGATTAAAGCGAAGACAACCCTGAAGGCATAATGACATAACTTCTCTAAAAACCCGTTTTTTATTGCTCCTAAGTATTTTGCATGAATATTCAAGTTATTTAAACTGCAGTTAACAAACTAAACACTGGAAAAATTTGTTTTTATATATAATCGAGACATTTCTGGTAATATGAGGTAAAGTACTCTTTTATCTACTGAACAATGAGTCCTACTGTTGTATCTAGAAAAGTAACCAAAAATACCTGAAAGATCAAGTTACTAAAGGTCCGTAGCAAGAAAAGGAAACGAAAGTATAGCTAAGTCATTTATATAAACAAAATCCTCAATAGAGTGCCTTGTGATCTGTGTTTAGTTGTAAGTAGTTACAGATAATAAAATATTTTAAAGTTCGACTCCACCACAGTAACACTTATTCATCTAATGTAAACAATAAAGCTGATTTACCCGGGATTAGTATAATATTTATTTTATCTATAGTACTGATCAAATTCTGCCAGTCACGATACAGTATTGTTATTAATCTAGGCAAATTAACATAATATGCATTATGCTGTAATAGTAAGTTGCTGTCGACTACCTCCTGGTCATTTATCATAACAGCGTAGTGCGCGCGATCCCCAGAAAGTGACTACATTTAAACTTGATTAACGAAATTGAACAAACACTATAAAAACATGACATTCATCACCACTGAGTGATCAGTCAGTGTTAGTATTTTAATTCTAAACATAGAAGTTTGTTACTTCCAATACTGTGAAATTAAGTGATATGAATTACGAACCCATATAGAGTTTCACATGCCTTAAAATTCCAAGTACATCTTGTTAACCAATGCAAGTTATTATATAAATTGGATTAAAAATACTTTCAACCATTTAACCTACTAAATAATCCTAATTCATATAAATACAAAACACAAGATGTAACTAAATTAGTAATTCAGTAGACTAAATGGCATTATATTAGAAAAGGACAAAATGACTGACCACCTTAAAAGTGATCCATAATAAACAGTGCTAATAATGCGATGTCTACTTCAACGCAAACATTCTATAAGTACTATTGACAATGTAATTATTGTTTATTGTTTAATTAATGACGTGAAAAATATTTTTACTCTCAATTGCAAATGCAGCATGTACCCTACATATGCGATAAATGAATGTAACCTGTGTTATATAATTAGACGGTAGGAATACCCATACCTTTTGTTACACGTTTATTACATGTCACTGATTCCTACACTAAAGTAGAAATTTTCACTTCATCCAAGTATTTTAAAGTAAAGATAATGTTGAAAGTTCATGTGTGCATAATGAAAATAACTGTACATTAATAAATCTTGTACACAGATAAAACAGTATCTCTTGTTTATGTATACATGAAGAAATTTCATGGTCTGAATGATATTTTAATGAATCAATATTTTGTTAGCATACCTCATTGATTGATTTTAAGTGGTTACCACTGTGAACCATGGATTACTAAAAAGTCGTTTCACCTTATCCTGGGAATTCTGCTGGTGAGCTCCAGCTCAGTACTACAAATGTTTAAGTGTCTGGTGTGAAAACTGAAAGTCTTGAGTTTGATTATTCGGAGAATTTTAGGTTGTGTACAGCTTTTGGGTTCCCATAAATGAGCAAAGCAGTTTCTCCTTGGTTGTCATCAGTACCTAATTTACATCAGTCTGTGATGAATACAAACAATTAAATTTAATTCCTATCTCCAGAAAATTCCCCTGATTGATTGATTATTTTGTCTAGTCCTAAACCTTTTTTGACAGTATTCAGTATGAAGTCCATCATCTATTCGTACTAGGTACTTTTGTCACTAGAGTATTAACTTATGCATATTTATTTGTGAAATGCCATCTGTCTAATAAACATACAAAACACTACTGTTAATCAACATATTACACCAGTGTTGTATACCATAAGAAATTATTGTTTATTGTTTAATTAATGACGTGAAAAATATTTTTACTCTCAATTGCAAATGCAGCATGTACCCTACATATGCGATAAATGAATGTAACCTGTGTTATATAATTAGACGGTAGGAATACCCATACCTTTTGTTACACGTTTATTACATGTCACTGATTCCTACACTAAAGTAGAAATTTTCACTTCATCCAAGTATTTTAAAGTAAAGATAATGTTGAAAGTTCATGTGTGCATAATGAAAATAACTGTACATTAATAAATCTTGTACACAGATAAAACAGTATCTCTTGTTTATGTATACATGAAGAAATTTCATGGTCTGAATGATATTTTAATGAATCAATATTTTGTTAGCATACCTCATTGATTGATTTTAAGTGGTTACCACTGTGAACCATGGATTACTAAAAAGTCGTTTCACCTTATCCTGGGAATTCTGCTGGTGAGCTCCAGCTCAGTACTACAAATGTTTAAGTGTCTGGTGTGAAAACTGAAAGTCTTGAGTTTGATTATTCGGAGAATTTTAGGTTGTGTACAGCTTTTGGGTTCCCATAAATGAGCAAAGCAGTTTCTCCTTGGTTGTCATCAGTACCTAATTTACATCAGTCTGTGATGAATACAAACAATTAAATTTAATTCCTATCTCCAGAAAATTCCCCTGATTGATTGATTATTTTGTCTAGTCCTAAACCTTTTTTGACAGTATTCAGTATGAAGTCCATCATCTATTCGTACTAGGTACTTTTGTCACTAGAGTATTAACTTATGCATATTTATTTGTGAAATGCCATCTGTCTAATAAACATACAAAACACTACTGTTAATCAACATATTACACCAGTGTTGTATACCATAAGAAATTATTGTTTACAGTATACAATATACCTATTAATTCTGTCATTAAGCTGACAGGAAAATAATGATAAATGAATTTGTCTAATAAATTTCTGTCATTATTGTATTGTATTATCCGCTTTATAAAATTGTTTTAATTATTTACTATTTGCATTACATATCATAACTTACCATAATTATATCATGTGTATTTCTTCACATAATAAATGTCCATTGTAATTCGTATTGTGATGGATTGATTTACTGGTCGTAATGACCATAGTAACTATTTAGTAAAAGTACTAATCGAAACTGATCTAACTATCTATGTACATTAATTTATGTATATATATTTATTATGTTTTTGTTATTTCCATGAATCAAAGATATCATTTCTTCATATTGCAGGATAAAAAATTAAAAATTGCACAGCGACTATTGTTGTTCACTTATATAAGTTGTATTTTGTTTGAATATATTAAACAAATAAAAATTTATGCAAAATTAACATACATAATATAACCGTGTTTAAGTACGACAATCATTATAGATAAATGTGTCTCACAGGTTTGTGTTTAGATAAAATATGAAATCTAAGAAATTTTGAATATACTACATAATCCTAGTATGAAACTACTAATTAGTCTTAAGATTAAACACTTTCTATGAAGCCTAAAGATATCGGGTTTAATTGTTGGCAGATTTATCTCACATTATGAAAAAACAACTATCAAGTACTTTTAGGTATTAAATGATTGTTTAGAAACATTTAGTAATACAAAATTCACATCATAATCAAATACTTAATTAGCATAAGCTTGTATTTTCCCATTGATTTGTAATGAACTGAAACTGGTCAGTCTCTGTTGCCATATGTGCATCCTGATTGCACTGCCTCGACATAGTGGTAGTGCATAGTGTATATTTAAGTTGGATTGTGACTGGCAAGTGGAATCCAGAACGCGTCTTTCGTCCTATTTAGGACTCATCGGCTGGATATACCTGCATCCCAATGTTGATGTTCACATTGGAATTCCTTGTTTTTATATGAACAATAATAGAAAACTTATCGTTTTTCTAAGAAAAAATAGGAACTGATTTTTCATGTTACATTTTCTGGTTAACGAACTAAATCAATAAATTATACTACAGGAAATCTAGGTTAAGTTTATTATGGTAAACCTAATTATCAGAAGTAAAGTTTAGGTCATATATTGATTTTTAACAAAGAAACTAATTAATAACTTTACTATTAACTAACTTGTTCATGTCACATAATTTAAAACACATGAGTTAATAAACTCTAACACTGATATATAAATGAATGAATGACACTATTCTAAGATGTATGAGAACAAAAAGTAAAATAAACAAAATCGAATTATAACAAATCATTCCATTCCGCGATTATCAGCGAAGTTGATATGTATAAAAACATGTTTCCTACATAACATACATTCCAAAAAATGTTTGTTGATTATACTTCAGAACACTATAAATAATAGTTCCTGAAGACAACTGTTAGAGATAACATAAAGTCAAAATTGTAAATATAATGCTTAAACTTTAAAATTTATGAAAATTTTACAGTTTCGCATTACAAAATAACTTTAGTTAAACAAATATCCATAAATAAGATGCACTAGATATGTGTTTTGTTCAATCATACAACACAATACCGGTACTCTACATCCAAAACTCCTTCAGTGAATGAACTTATAATTTTCAGAGTGAACTCTAAACATCTAGACCTTTTAACTAATAACTATTTAATTTTATTTATAACTTCAGTCAGCTCGTACTTACTTTCCTTACTTACGCTCGTTACTCCTCACTGAAAAGCATAGAACGATCACCAGGATTCTCCATTCAACTCTGTCCTCAGCAATCCTTTCCAGCTATTTCCAGTTGCTATTTATCTTTTTGATGTCTGCTTCCAATTATCGACACAGCGTGTTCTTTGGCCTTCCTCTTTCCCGTTTCCCAACAGGATTCCATGTTAATGCTTGTCTCGTGATGCGGTCTGATGGTTTCCGCAATGTATGTCCTACCCATCCCCAGTGTCTTTTCCTAATTTCCTCTTCGGCTGGAGGTTGGTTTGTCCTCTCCAATAGTAAGCTGTTGCTGATGATTTCCGGCCAACGGACATTCAGTATCTTTCGTAGACAGTTGTTTATAAATACCTGTATCCGTCTGAGGATGTTTGCAGTAATTCTCCAGGTTTCAGCTCCATACAGCAGGACTGTCTTCACGTTCGAATTGAAGAGTCTGACTTTGAGGTTAGTTGATATTTGTTTTGAGTCCCATATGTTTTTCAACTGTAGGAATGCTGCCCTTGCCTTGCCAATCCTTGTCTTTACATCTGCATCGGACCCTCCTTGTTCATCGATGATGCTCCCCACATATGTGAAAGTATTCACTTCTTCCAGAGTTTCTCCATCAAGTTCAATTGGGTTGGTGCTCCCTGTGTTGTATTTAAGAATCTTACTCTTTCCCTCGTGTATGTTCAAGCCTACTGATGCTGAAGTTGCTGCTACACTGGTTGTCTTTGCTTGCATTTGTTGGTGTGTATGTGCTAAAAGAGCTAGATCATCTGCGAAGTCCAAATCATCGAGTTGCATCCTACTTGTCCATTCAATTCCGTACATCCCCTCAGATGTGGAGGTCTTCATGATCCAGTCGACCACTAGGAGAAAGAGGAAAGTTGAGAGCAGGCAACCTTGTCTGACTGCGGTCCTCCATGCACAATTTTGCACTGTGTTCCGTCGCAAGAGTTCCGGATGATGTTGACGAGTTTCTCTGGTACGCCGTAGTGTCGAAGAAGCTTCCATAATGTTCTCCCGTCTACACTGCCAAACGCTTTCTCATAGTCAATGAAGTTGATGAACAAAGATGAGTTCCACTCAATCTACTGTTCAACGATGATCCGTAGTCAGTTCGTGATATATTATATAATCATTTATTTTGTTAATCCAACCAAAATATAATAAAATGTAATCAGATTTCGCTTAAAGTTTACAAAAGGAAGTCAATACACTTATTGAATAATGATCTTTTACTGTGTTTCTGGTAGTTAACGTAGATAAATGTAATCTTCTAGCCTGTTTGCAAGAATTATTAGTTTAGAATAATTACCAAAGAGTTCATATTTCAAGATTCTGAAATATATATGCTGTCTGATTATTGAGTAGTGGCCAATGTCATGTTTATCAAATTCCGAATAAGTTCTATTGATAACTACTCAATTTATCATAATATCACAATATATATGATGTTATGTAGACACAATCATACTTATTTACAGATATCTTCATAAACAATGAAGTCACCCCAATAATTTCTCGATTCTATACCAATTATTTAACGTTTCACGTCAGAAAAGAACCATTTATATAATGAAAATAACTTAATTTCCAGTGTATGAAGAAGATGTTAAAAGTTTCATATCCGAATATGCATAGAAACTAAGCAGAAATGTTTATTATTACTTTATAAGCATGTATGTGTAAGAGTCTAAGTTCTTCTAATTGATGGTATTACTTACCGCATTTAACTAATCCCTAATTATATTTGTGGATTTTATACAAACTTCTCAAAAGTACTTCTAGTTACATGTCTTAATGAAGTTAGATAATGATGGTCAGTGGTAACCAAAAAGCTCTCATTAGATCTCTTGGTGTTTCCGTTTGTACATCTAATTACAGTATAATTTAATTTATGCGATAAGTTCATCTTCACAACTTATTCATGAACAATTTTAATTTGCTTTTAATTAAATACACTTAATACTTTATAGAAAATATTATTTTAAGTAGTTTTTCTGTCATATGATGAGTGAAGTGTATATAACATTAACAAAACAATGTCATGTAAATCTATTTCCAATATGAGTGAAGTATAGTCCTCTTAATATGCTAATATTTCACTATACAGTACATTAAAAATCAATAGTAATTCACAATCACCGACGTGTAATGTTTCTATTCATCAAAACATTATTTACCTTCATAACGTATATAAATAAATACTGAATAAGAATTAGCCTATCAATCATTTTACGTAAAATAAGTTCAATCTCTATTACCTTAAACATTTACATTATAAAATGTATTATATTCTATAAAGATAATATTTATCACATATGAATGTCAAAGGATATGCATTATGGTTGAATGTTATGCTTGGAATGTTGTTAGATGGATAAATGTGACTAATCGTATCAACACAAATTTATTCCAAAGCCATACCAAAAATATATGAACTTAATATACAGTAATATTTACTATTAAAACCTATTCATTAATATATTGCCTAGGATCGATGGGACACTTAATCAAGACTGTAACAGTATGATTCAGTGGTAGATGGATAAATGACTTAACTTAATACACATTGAACGACTGGTTTTATTATAGTTTTAGAATTCTGTCTAGCGTAATTCATGTTTAAAGACGACATCAAAACGAAAATCATTGAATTAGGATCCAGTAATTAGCATTTTAACTTAAACTTACAATTGTCTATCTTCAAAGCTAGTTCTTTCAAAAAATCGACATACTTAACTAGTAACAATATTAAAATAAAACTGTCTGTCAGCTATAAACATCATAAGACTAGTGTCAATCAGTTTGTTTGTAGTATGTAGGCAAGAGCTTAATGTGTCTTACGTATTGTGAAATACTTCGATTCATTTAAAATGTCTAGGAATTCTGTTATTTTAACAATATTTCACAAATAAGAGAGTTATAAGTTACTTCATAACTACTCTAATACTACTGTCAACTACTAAAAAACTAAACATAATTATTTGCTCAGCAATGTTGATATAATGCATATTTTCTTTAACATAAGTTTTTTGCTTTCCGCTATTTGCATAAAATATCATGAGTAATCATTCCCTAATATGATTGCAGGCGTTATTTAGGTTTGTTTCATGTAGTTAAGATTTGGAACAAAAGTACATGTGTCACATTACTTAATCATCAGCGTAGGGATTCGTCCAGAAGAATTTCTGTTTTCGATACTGTACTGTTGTATATGCACAAATACATAGATAAATGAATACTTGTGAAGACTTGATTAGTTGTCATATCAAATATTTTAACTGCTTGATGTTTTTAATATTGAAGCGGTAATTGAAGAAGACAATCGTACCCCAATTCTCCTCTTTGTATATGAATTATCAACCGAGTAAACCACATTCAATCGTCTAAGGATTCTTTAACCAATCAGCTTGCTGATTACAAAGGATGAAAGTGTCATCCATATATATGATAACATTACAATGAGTTATCCAAGTGGACCGTTTTCCTGTTTCTTTAATTAAATGTTAATTGACATTAGACACAGTGAAGACCCTAGTGCTACCCTGTCCATCCGTCTGTATATTTCATTAGGCATTCATGGTGCATTTCTTCAATATGTCTTTTAGTACTTCTATACGGATGGAGATGTCTACTGAATTTTCGACGATTTGGTCCTATATGCAGTTGACCGTCCTCATTACTTGAACATTTGTGAAAAATGATATGATATCAAAAGACAACCTAGTGCACTCTCTGGCGCTTACTTCCTTAATCATGTCTACAAATTAAAGCACGTCTATAACACTCACTTGACTATTCGTTAGTGGGGATGTTTCATGTGATTTCGCAACCATTTTGTGATTCTGTGACTTTGTATACCTAGGAACGATAGCAGTAGAAGCCCTGTTTATGCATTCGCCGTAAACCATAAAGTCATGTTTCCAATAGTTTCATCGTTTCATACAAGTTTGATGAAATTAACTGTCTGAATTCCAGTCTTTTCAGAGATTTAGTAAGTTTCATTTTAAATTGCTATTGAAATTGTTTTAGTTATCTAGTTCCTGTAACTTTAAATTATCCATTAAAATGTTATTCAAGTTTTGAATCACAATCTCGTTTGTCGGCTAAGATAATTTCATTCCCTTTTTGGTTCCATCAAAAAATTATTCTCAACAAGTTGATTTTCAAGAACCGTTAGCAGCTTAATGCATTTTTTTCTCTTATATGTGCATAGTAATTTCTACAACATAAGCCATAACAGCGACTTTTAGGTCACCTTTTACATCCTCAGCAGTGAATTCCATTTCTTCTTTTTTATATTGGACCCTAATGAGTTAATTAGTGTATGCTCTATTTTAACCTAATGATTTATCAATAGATTTATGATACCGTCTAATCCTATGAAGCCTTATATTATTGTTATTTCCACATTATCAATCGTATTTTACAAACGGTTCCGAGTTTATGTACAGGAAGCGATTATCTGAACGACGTATTTGCCTCAAACTTGAATGTCTATGTTGTGAATATTAATTTTTGACTCGTAACCATGAAACTTGATTTACTTGCATAATACAAATTATTACTTCCGACACTGTGATAATAGCACGTTTAAGAAATTTGTCAAAATCGAATTGTCGTTGATTGAATAGATAAAAAATAAATCTACACGGAGTGATCATAGAGTGATGTGGAATTATGGTAAAATAAAAATATCTGTCATCTGAATCGAATTTTGTTTAAAATGTGATATGTGTAGTTAGTAGTGCATACTCCGACAACCGCAGTAGTTGAAGATCTACTCACTCAAAAGTCGTCATTTTATCTTTGTTTAGTATCCTAAATCTAAGCCTAAGATTCGTATGACTAAATATTTTTTTTAAATTTCAGTGTTGAACTAGTTGTTCATTCAAAGCTTATATTGCGTACTCAATACTGAGTCACTTAGACTAATGGCTACATAGAAACCTGCTCGATTGAATTTCATCTACATTTAGGAATAGACACTAGTTTATAATTTGTTGATTTCAGGTGAGCTATGTTGATGCGTAAAATGTTACACAAAACCCCAGTCTGACAAGATTTTCAGGTGACTACCTTCAATCAACTTAGCATGTTTAAGCCGTTTCATGAAGTTGATATCAAAAAATAATAATTACCAAGAATATACTGAGAAAACAATTTCTATGAATATTGACCTATTTTAAAAAACCATACTGTTCAACAATAACAAACACTATTTAAGGGTCAATATAGTCTCATTTCTTATTATCACGCAATAAGAGGCAAACTTAATTAGTCGTGTTGAACAGGAATTCGAAGACTGCTTAACATTATTCACTTACATCTCGAAATTAAGACACATGTGGTCTTACAGATAACACTGGTCACTGATTACTAACTAATCAACATAGTTAACTCTGTCATACAAATAAGTTATTCGCAGCCAGTATAGTTTAATAATAATGGCCATAAACTGTGAAGCTATATTCTGTTATTTCAGGTCCCTACAAGAATATCAGTTTCTTCAAGGTTAACAGTACGCTTCACTAATGAGTGCAGACTAACATAAAACTGAAGTAAGGTTTTTATTTTATTTTATCTATTCACCTCACATTTAGGGTGTACAACTTTTATTATATAAATTAGAACAAGCTTTCTAGTCATACATCAATCAATCAATACCTGTTGCTCCACGCGGAGCATAGGCCACAGACTAGGATTCGCCAATCAACCCTCCTTTCTAATTCTTTCCAAATGCATTAATATAATTCATTGAGGCGAGTAACGATTAAAAATTTAGCAAAAGAGGAGATATGAGTCTTAGATGAACGTATTAAGCTTTCAGATGCTTAGTAAAACTTACTTTTAATCAGTATATTTCTTTTGTTCCGTTATTCATTAAATTGACAAACGGCTGCATGAAAACATAATTTTGTGGTGAAAAAAACCTCACCTTCATAGTCTTCCTTTTTATCTTCACAAAAAAGACGATAGATTTAAAGATTTTACATTTGAAATATGAAATATTTGTAGAAGTTAACTTGGGTCTAGTACACACAAAACATATCCTTTGATGCTATCAACAATGATTAATGATGCGTTTTTTTACATTTGATATCTAACCAATTGTAAATGAGTATCCATTGTTTCTAAATGTCATACCATCCACACTGATATACATCATTAAGATAGATCTATAGAGTGAATAAACTGCCTACAAAACACCAGAATATTTTTTTCAAAGTATAAAACTCAAAATTAAAAAAAGAACATCACAGAACTTATGAAAACATTTAGATTATTTAATCAAAATGAATATTCTTCTTTATATACCACTAGAATAAATAACTTCTACAAATTGAATGCTTCGGATTTACGATGGTGTGATAACCATGGACTTCAAGGAAACATGAACAATAACATAAACTGAATTTTAAATTAGGTAGTTACATACTTGTTATTCTTTTAGATACGTGAACATCATTTGTAAAAACAAAATATGTACCTGTAAGTTAAGAAATTTATGCCTGTGGCTAAACAACCTGGAAATAATTGATAGGTCGATTGAAAATAGAAACTGTAAAGCTGAATGAAAACTCAGTAGATTGAATGGTATGCGCTTGATTCCTGTACCTAGAAGGTTTACGGATGACTACTAATGTCAAGCGTTATCATAGAATGAAACAACTGCCTAGTGATTTCTAAACTTCACTGATTATTTAACTACAAATTTTGCATGAGATTAATTACTGAACTCTTAATTTATATGCTGATCATCGGAAAAGTGTTGTTTTAAATCACCAAAACTATAATACTGATACCTTACTCACAATAGTTTCTATTATACAGTTGCTAAACTGTTCATGTTACACCAAAACTAAATAAGTAGTCTTGTTCTAAAAGAACACACGAAAAACGTCTATATAATGAATGTCTGATAGATAATTAGATTATCACTACCGGATACTGTTGATTCCATTGAATCTTTCAGTTTTTTTTTCACTACACACTAACACTAGTTATGAAACCGTAAAATCAAATGAAGCGCCAAACACCGGTTTCGTCTGACATGAAATGGCGTAGATTTAAAAAAAATTATTTATAAAACATACATCATAAGCAAAGCTAAAATAAATGTCTTGATAGATAGAATACTACTATTATTTTATAAGTGAGGATTACATCAGTCATCACAGTGCGTAAGAAGTCATAGAATTACTATGAAATGCTACTACTATCAAGTTTACATAACTTTAGTGCTTAACTCAAGACATTCAAAGTTTACAGAAAATACAAAATCCATGCAATTAGACCTCCAAATCCAACGGTCAGCATTTTGAATTTGAATTCACTACACTTTTTAAGAGAATCATTCAGGATTCTGTTGCTTTAAGTTGTTCGATAGTTGATATCAGTTCGAACCAAATTATTTTACAAATCACCATATCAAAATAGGGGGGTTATTGCGTGTTTTTATTTAAATTACTTTAGATATTTACAGCTAATGCATTTTGTGCTGTTTTTCTATAAGCTGATATCTTTGTTAAAAGTAGTGTTTATAACTAACTCCTTAAAGTAACTCCAGAGGTTTGAATGAGAAGGCATCACCTTGGAAGTTTTATAATATTAAGAGTTAATATGTTAATCACCGATGGTAGTGAGTAACGGTTGGGTAATATCATGAATTAAGATGGAGTCACTACTCAGTGCTACCCGGTTTTTATGGTTATCCGGCTAGTAAGACTGTAATCTACAATCTCAAATTCAGCAATCTCCACGTTGTTTAATAACAATATAGTTGTGTTATTTCATTGTCATGAAATGATGTTTCTCTTACCAAGCCGTCTGGTAAAACTTACTGTTGGTCACAGTTAGACACAGTAATATGACAAACATATTGGTGATTAATGACAACTGAAAATAATGAAACATCTATGTCGAGTATTGTTAGTGAAGCAGAATTACATGCTACATGGTTGTTTTGGCAGAAAAAGGTGCTCATTTTCTTTCGGAATTAATATTGTTGATCGTCAGCAGGTTTGTTAACATGGTTTTCATGGCCTACCTGACAAACAAGCTATCGGAGATGAAAACTCAGATATCTTGTCTCTCTCTAACTTAAAAAGAATATGGCTATCTTGAAACGTGTTCATAGATAACTGAGTATCAGGGTAGTCAGACCAAGAAACAAACTCTACACAGCTCTACGTAGAGTTTTTTATAACTTGTATCCTGCATAGTACAGGAGGGCATTTAGTCCTGATTCCTCATATAGCTTATAAACCTCTTCACTTTAACAGATCACTGGTAAGATTCAGTCCTAAATTAAACCTAGGAGGACACCCTGATAAAATAGAACACAAAAATTCATGCTAATTTTATTCCGAATAGGACAAGCACACCATGAAACTCGTTATCTGAAGAGGTATTGTCGACAAGTTTCTCTGAACTTTTCAAAAGGATACTCTACTCGTGTTTACTTTTTTTACACTACGGATAATACTGTATACGCAACACCTATTGTTAACGACTAATTAAGCCCTTTTTTAGTTTTAGAGGCAACACAACGAATAATGTACTCTCTAAGTCCAAGAACGCTCCTTACACCAATACGTAGATCACAAAGAACAATAGATCGCTAATGCTGTCAAGAAAAGATTGAAAGTTTATATGGATTTAGTTTAGAGGCAATCATCTGATGTGAAATTAAAGTATACATAATGAGAATATTTTTAACCTTTTATTCACAAACTGTGTCCTCTTTATGCTTAGGGAATTATGTTTTAATTTCTAGACTGCCAGTAGTTGCACAGAAACGCCTAGAATAATATACCGCTCATCAATTTGTCTACTCATTTCGGTGACTGTCTGTAGTATGTGAACAACAAACTCATCACATCGCCACTTGACTAAATATTAAAATTGATGTTTCATTGAAACTAACTAAAGTGAAGTTTGCTTATCAGTGTACGTACCATCCGGGCAACTCATCTATTTACACATAACGTTAAATGAGCAAATACAGACACGTAACTACCAAAAGAAGATTATTTCATGTACTACAACAAACATCAATCATCTACACTAATTTGTTTTCAGGCTTCAGCACTTACCATAAACCCCAAAGGAACAGTTGATCAGATCAACATTATGGACAGGGTTAAATATTTAAGTATAGAACAAATCATCGAAATCATATTTTAAAACCCCTCTTCTCAAATTATACATATTTTAATATAACGGCCGCTCGCTAGTCCTTTACTTCTGTACTGTACACAATGACAACTTTACGAAAAATTAAGGTTCAAGTACACATTAACTTTAAGCAACTGAGTCGAAACTGATTGGTTAACATAATCTCAATTATAGTGTACCACTATTTGCTGACATTTGTTGGTAATCACTTAACTAACAATGTAATCAGTTCCTAGAAAACACTACTTTTATTTAGAACTATTGAAGTTTAACTCAAAGTCATCTGCTCAGAATGGACAAACTTCTCTTATACCTATTGAAGGATTCATGGTTATCTTTATTAACCCCACCATTAACATTTCTTTACAAACACTATCAAACCTTTACATCCACAGTCGAACACTATACACAAAATAGATTATATGTGTACACAAGGAAAGTAGTTTTCTTCAAATACAATCGAAGTTCAATCAGCTTTCTGCCTTATCACATACATTCACTCATATGTTCAAAATATGACAATGTTTATTCCATAGTATGTATTACTAGACTATATTTATACGCTGTTGAATTTTCAGACAATAAATGCTTACTAAATTACTTACACTAACTGTCAGCTGTTTAATTCAGACATAAATGAATTAGACTTAAATTAAAAAAAATTTTATGAATTGATGAGAGAAGAACAAATCACATTTTAAAAAAGACATTCATTATTTAATGTCAACTTGTAAACAAATCTTCAGTTGTTTTGCTACAGAACAAATTCTTTGTTTATGTTAAGCATGAGTGAAACTAGTATAGTTTATTTGAAGTTGACTGGAATTCAGAATTCTATTACTAGACACCAAACTACTGGTGAATTGGATTAAACGTTCGCCAAATTGATGTTCATACGTTTAGTTCCCTAGGAGAAATCAAAGGTGAGCAATGTTGAATAATATATTGCTAAGAAAAAACAGTTGTTCAGTGTACCCTCACTTATTTTTCAATCGTAACCTACAAACATCAATATGTGAAAAGTCCCATCAACTAAACATAATACTAAAACTCCATAAAACCACTTCACTTGAACAATTTACTTTGCCTAATATCATACGACTAGGTATTACTATCTGATTAGTGTAATAGAGTCAGCTAGAATAACTCAAGTATTTTAACAAGTTTATAACACACTGATAATTTTACTATATTGGAATGATTAACCTCGAAAAACAGGTAATTATCTACATACAAAAATATTGTTCAAAGTGTGTTTTTTAGTCAGTGATATAGTATGTTCATAAATATTTCTGAATTGTGTGACTTGCTATACAGATTATCTTCAATTAAATAATCCCTAATAAACATAAATCAGTGGAATGTTGTTTCATCCAACTAAGGAACTCTTCAGTAGTACATTTTTAAAACTACTTTGTCATTCAGACCTATCGGTCATGGTTTAAATTTCACACTACTTATAGTCAACATCATTTATGAAGCCAAATGTATCATTTTGCAAATTATATTAATGACATTCAATATGTCGTTTATACATATCCCTTATATTTTTAAATGTATGCCACATTCAAAGTACAAAAGTCACAAATGTAATGTACTTCAAATTACAGTAATATTCTAATGTTCAAATCTATAAAAGTCAACAAAAATGGTTTCATCTTCAAAGAAAAAATGTGTATGAGGGGGGAAGAAGTTTCATCTATACTTTTACAACCTACCAACAACTTTGATAGAAGAAACTTTAAATGTCATAGGTTTTATGCTGCTGTATTAAGATTTAAAATTCTATCAGTAAAAAGACACTTTGAATATACGTCATGTAGATTATACGGTAAAATGCCACAAAATAATGTAAAACTATTGGTTTTAAAAGATTACAAAGAATTAGAAGTTATGTATTTACCGTTTATGACATGCAATATCTAAACAAAATCCCCAGTCTTTTTCAACAATAATTTAAACTTGCTTACTGGAAAACATAACCAGTAGTTATAACCATGATTCTTTAATATAGTGTCATGAAAACATTCATGGAGAGGTTATTTTTTACTAGGGTAGTGAATGTTCCGCTGAGGAAGGGTATTTAATCCGCTAAATTGAGTTGTTATCACCCATTATCATTCTAGATCAAAGTACCAACAGACAATTTTATATTGAAATATAAAAAAAACGCTTTACAGTTAAATACTACAGCTCAGAGCAAAGAACACCCTCCTTTGCAAAAAATATAGTAAAACTGAAATTCAACTGTTACCGTTGAGTTTTTCAGTTTATATACTAAAGTGAAAACATTCAAACAAATTAATCAAGTTTACTGTTCATCTTCTTGAACATAATTAAATGATGTTGATTATAAGTAGTGTGAAATTTAAACCATGACCGATAGGTCTGAATGACAAAGTAGTTTTAAAAATGTACTACTGAAGAGTTCCTTAGTTGGATGAAACAACATTCCACTGATTTATGTTTATTAGGGATTATTTAATTGAAGATAATCTGTATAGCAAGTCACACAATTCAGAAATATTTATGAACATACTATATCACTGACTAAAAAACACACTTTGAACAATATTTTTGTATGTAGATAATTACCTGTTTTTCGAGGTTAATCATTCCAATATAGTAAAATTATCAGTGTGTTATAAACTTGTTAAAATACTTGAGTTATTCTAGCTGACTCTATTACACTAATCAGATAGTAATACCTAGTCGTATGATATTAGGCAAAGTAAATTGTTCAAGTGAAGTGGTTTTATGGAGTTTTAGTATTATGTTTAGTTGATGGGACTTTTCACATATTGATGTTTGTAGGTTACGATTGAAAAATAAGTGAGGGTACACTGAACAACTGTTTTGTCTTAGCAATAAATTATTCAACACTGCGCACCTCTGATTTCTCCTTATTTAGTGCATTCCATTATTATAAATATTATGTAATTAGATCATTAAATTAAAATATGGTATTGTCATTTGGCGTGAGTTAGCCAACCATTGAAAATCATAATTTTTGATCAACTATTTCGTTGTAGAAAGCGACTCTTTACAAGGGCCAACTGACAACCGCTTCTGGCTTTTTGAGGAACACTAAACCACTAGAGAAGTAAACCAACTTCTAACAAAGGAAACAGCTGTTCAGTTTATCTTCGTTTTTATTTGTTGTTTATTTCAAACCAATTACTGATGTCAGAATGAAATTCAATATTCTCTGCAGCACCAAATTACTAAAAGATCTTCATAGATTTTACCGTTTAGAAATTTTTCAAAATAAATTGAATATTTAATTCAAAAATTAAAAACACTGAAAACAAATTACTTACGAATGATTTTGTTTAACAGTAATGGTTTGTCTTTGAGAGTGTCATGTAAACCTGAATTATTGACAACAAATAAGCATTAGTAGTTTTTAACGTTGTAATCTAAATTTCTGGTTTATTAACTTTGTGCTTTATTTTGACAAGATATACATCTACTTGTATACAATATTGAAGTGTCATAAAACAAATTTACGTCTAAATAGCAAATTAATTGTATTTATTCCGTCTTCTTACTAGTTAATGGTAGTTGTTTTTATTATTTGAAAAGTTGTTTTCGGCTCAACAACATGTTATTTTGTCATTTGTCAAAATGTCAAATGATTCAATAAATAATAACGATGCCAAAATACCATTTGTTATGACATCAGAAAAAGTGTGTTGTGAAGAGTGGTCACTCGATGCTTTCAAATAATTAGTGATAAGAGTAGTAGACATTTTCTTTTTGTAAATTACACTAACCATTTCTAATTTTCATTCAACGATTACCAACAAGATATATCATTCAGTTGAAGTAAATTCGGTGATTTTATTCATATGACATTAAGCAAGGTACTATATGACTAGATGCAGTGTATTCAAAGCCATCCTCTTAAGCTATAAATTATTCTTACCATCTTACTGAATTTTAAAACGATATTCTATGAGTTCGTATCACAGACTAATCGCTAAAATTGAGAATGAAGCATGATTTTTAAAATATCACATCTGATTACGCTGTTAATTATAATCTATAACAGTCGTTTCATAGACGTGTTGATCAAATGGTCATAATGGTCATAAGCCCACAGTAGAACAAAATGGTCTTACTTTCAACCTCACATGGTGTTGTTAATTCTCTACTTCATACAAACCAAGAATATGTACTATACAATTTTTGGGTGACTAGATTTGAAGAAAAAGTAGTGACACTGTACATTTAAATGTATATCTCGAATTGTTAAATAAACTTTTGTCTACTATATCTGGAATCCCACAGTTGAAAATTCATTGAAGAATTTGGAGTATCGGTCATCAAGAAAACCAATTACAAAAAATTACTTCCCATGGCTTTAAAGACTGATTGTAAATTTCTACGCCTAAAGCCAAAAACTTCAATCTTAATTCATACAATAAAATTCACTGATCATTTGGACAATTAATCTTCCCTTGTAAATACAAACTAACTTTTTTTTCTTGAATTCCAAATTTTAAAGTTAACATTTGAATAGTTGAACTACTTTACAATTGACCTTCAATTGAATTAGATACATCATGAATGTTTGATGCTATAAACTTTATATTAACTGAAATGTTAAGTCTGACATTTAAGTATACCTACTATAAAATATTAACTTTGTTAATCTTAAAAGAGAGTAAAACAACAAAACATTAGTCTAAATTACAAGAAATTACTTTTCATGATTATAATGGATGGCAACCTGTGAACAATTCTTAATAAGGTCATTTTTTTGTATTATTGAATAATACAATTGATTAATGAATAATTATTGTTCAGAAATTAAATCATTTTTTTTAATGGTGAAAATTACCGCTTTACTTATTTCATGTAGTTGGCTAGTGGTTACATTCAAAATGATATGTTACATAGTTTTGTTTATATTTAATTTTTTTTTAATTAATTACTTTCAGATAGAAAGACATTTACAGATTGTCATTTAAATGGATTTTTGGTTATCAAAGTATAGTAGAATTAAACTTTCTGACGGTAAAATGTGGTAAGTTTTTTTATGTGTATGCTACATATATCACAAATTGATGTATGTGGGAATTCTACCATTGGATACCGATCAAGTGGTGCAGAAGGTTATGCGTTCGCCGTCAAACTGGAGCCTTTGAGGTGAAATTTAGGGTTCGCAGGGTTGGGAAGTCTCATACTAGTATGAAGCGGCTGTCGAGTGCCACCCGGTTTCGGTGGTACTCTGCCAACATCAATCTGTGACATATTCAATCTACTAATGTGTTAGTAATAGTTTTAAATTCGTTAGTGAAACATTTGTAAATGAAGCATTTAAGTAAATTGCTATAATTGGTTGATAATATTTGCTAAACCATATGTCATTATTATTGCATTTGTTACTATTGAGGAATTTGAATCCCCTCACCCTAACCCCAGAAATCTATAACTGTTCTTAAATCAGGCATAGACACTATCTGCTAAACATTCAACAGTAGAACGAATTTATAGTATCACTTCAAAAATGACCTTTAGACAACTCTGGTCAATGAGAAAACGAAAAATGCTAACTATGCGTTTATATTGGTAAGAATAGATATAAATAATAGAGAATATAGTGAGTATATTAAATTTTCAATGTTATTTTGTAGTTCAATGTTTTCAAATTTGAAGAGATAACTATAGTAATGCTCACTCAAATGATTATGTAGTATTTATTTATGCAACGCGTAATATGGTCTCAAGTACATTATGGGTGTACTCAGCTATCTGATCAATACAATACTTCTTAACATCATTTCCTGGTATACAGTTGTACAATATTCCTACAACTGGACATAAATCACTTAATTGACATTACGTAATGCCTCTGTGGTTATTACTGGCGCTTCTGTCAGCTAACAAACAATCAAATATATTATTCGTTTCAGAGTAGTTTTGAATTGGCAAAAATTAATCCGGTTCTAAATGATTTCTTACAACAACATGAATGACATCAAAATATATACTTATTAAGCTTCTTTCTGTATCTAATGTCACCTCTTTTACATTCACAAATATAAAAATTGTTCTCCGTTGCATTCCCCTAACTCGACAATAGGTTATTGTTACTATTTCATATAAATGCCAAAGAACGTTTATTAGCACCAGCATCACTAGTTTAAGTATCTGCTATGACCTTTAACATCACATCCTCATTACCATTTGTCTGTAATTATGGTTTATCTCCTACCTAAAATATTAAGATACAGAAAAGTCTAACACAAGGTTAAGTTGCTTTAGAAGTTTCAAGAAAACTATTAAACAGTTTCAAATGACCATTGTCAATTACTATTACTTCGTTTCAAATAATTGACAATTGAATAAAATATTCTAGTATAGGGCAGTAGTACTACCTGGAAACTTTTATAAGAAATATTGTATTCTTAATAATTATAATACATAAATAACGCCGTATACTTTTAGACGGAGAAGACAAAGTCCGTACTACAGTCAATAAGCATAATTTTGTACTTTAAAAATTGTTATAGAATACTCAAAGACTATTGTAGTAAAAAATCATTTCAAATAATATTTTCAAGCTTTACAGTTGTTAGTCTTTTCATATTGCATAACAACAGAAAGTATATTAGTAGTATACAGTAAAATAAAGAAATATTTAACTGTGATTATTTATTTCATAACTTCAATGTATTCAGTGTAATAAATTACTAATGAATTTATTCCGTTAGTAGTTGGTGTTGAAACCAACTATCTGTTGAAATATTTCTTGTTTGATGTTCTTCATGTAGCTGTATCCTAACGTTACATTTTTGTTTGCTTCCATTGATGACACTGGGCAATGCTACATTAAACATGCTTATAAACGTCGGTCACGAACAACTCCAAAGGCTTTAAATGAATTATTTATTGGAGATTACACCTCAATGTGCAACATTCATACGTAAATATTGGTAGAAATAACTCAAAGAGCTGAGTCACATCGCATTTATTGATGATAATAAATTAGTATGAAATGAGAAAGGCAAATGTATAATTAGCATAGAGATAAACAGAAAAATGTTTGTATAGTAAGAGTCTATAATATTCAGATTATGTAATGGATGGTACAGTCAAACTTTGTTTAAGTAATATTTAATGTAATAGTTCACTGTGCTAACATGCATCAATGTCTAGCTATAATTTGTTCAACTTATTTATATACATCACATTTTGGCAATTGTAAAACATATTCTACGAATCTATAACTGTAAGAGCATGATGAGATGTTTATAGAAAACAGTTGTTCGCTCGAATATATCTTATTTCTAAAATTAGTGATTTATATTTCCAGTTAATCTGAACAAAAGTATGAAATCAAAAAAACACAGCTTGCTAATCAAATTGTATGGAGGGGGGGGGGGTTTGTAAAGAACTATTTTCGTTCCATTTTAGTCGAGTATCAGTAGACTCCTTCATTCCAATATATCTGTAAAAGTAAATTTGTTGCCGTAACGTTATAGTAATGTGGATGCGAAACAATAAATCACATTATTTGAAATCAACTGAATTTACTGCCTTCTACATTATCCATAACTAAACCACTGACATTTTGACTACTTATAGCAGTTTTGGATGAATACAGAAACGTACTGCTAATTTCGGAAGTCTAACATCTCAGGAATACGAAAAAAAGTGGTATAGCTGTTAAATTTATATTAGATACTACAGTTTGAAACCACGGAAAGTTTTTGTTATTAGTTTCATTGATTGTACAAAGGTTCATAATAGGTTCGTGTACACTGATTCCTGCAATTGACTTGACATATGTAGAAAAAATTTCTGAGCAATATAAGATGAGCTCATCAAAGACAACCGCACTATGTATAATAGTATCTACTTGCCGCAATTATTTATACAATGTTAAGGCCAATGTAAAATCATGGGCTTAAACTTCCATATTATAATTATCTTAGCAGCTCTAATGGCTTTTCTAAAGTTGATTTTATTCTCTATTTCAAAATTTTTCTTTTCATTCACCTTAGTTCGGTGAAGTAATATATATCCTTTTCTACGAAAGAGAAGAAGGATTCCTGCGCCAACTGACTTTTACATCAATTTGTAAACATAAAAGGATACCCAAATGATATCACTGTTCATGCTATCATTTTCGCATCCGTTTCAAAAATATCTTCAGTATTTACTCATTGGAATACGTTACAGAAACACTTTACCAATCCTTGTTTGTATTTCAACGAAGAGAAGCTATGAAACTCACAATATTGACTAGTCCAAGTTAGATTTCTAATAACTGAAGGTTTCATAGAGCTATCATCTGTTTCACTCGAATGTGATTCATGGGATGCCAACTGATTGTCATTTTCATGTTTGTGGGATAATACTTCACCATTCTGTACTCTCTTATGTCTGAGAAAGAGGCTACATCAAAACTCTACAACAAATTATATGTGAATCATACATGGATCTCTTATACAGAGGAACTTTCAACATGCAACAAAGAGACATCAATCAAGAAGGATACTATCAATCTGTTGAGAATACCAGCTCTCAAAAGTGATGTGAATTTTTTCACCAGCTAATAAAAGTAACAATTTCAAATGTTATGAACTAGCAACCACATGGTAAAAATTAAATGATGTATTGCCACAAAGTAGCCCAACTGTCTTAATTGAAAGTATATTAATGAAAGAACAGTCTAAATCAAAACAGTTCATAGTAATACTCTTGATATTATTACTATAAAGGTCTATGTGATTAAAAGTATTCTTAAAAGTAAGCATATACAATTGTTGTTGATTAGACTTACCAAAGTGATTTGTAAGTGATTTTAAAAGTATAAAGAATCTAAGAATCCTAGGTATACCGTAATAATTTGGTACACTATACCGGTACTAAGTACCCATTTATTTACAGAATTCATTTTAGGAAGTTTCACTAGGCTAGAATTTACATATTTCGCAGTTTTTCAATGATATTTGATGGAATGTTAACCATAAACTCCTTTTGACTACAACAAATGGACAGTGTTGTTACTTTAGAATCACTTTTCTTCATAATAATTGTAGATTTCAGGATAATGTTATCTGAACTGAATTTTCAATGTATAAAGAGAGTCAAAAGTCAAGATATTTCCTTCCCATATCCAAGGGCCACCAAAATGGTTAATGCTAATTTTACCCTTATCCATTCTTACTGTTCTGGGGTAAATGATCCAAGACGTATCAATTTACCAAATGAGATTTTCAAATTGTACATTAATTGGTAAACGGGGAGTTTCGGCATCGATGTCAGATATACCCAACTTGAGAGATTCAGTTTCATTTTTAAAATCAATGATATACGAATTGCAAGTTTGTTACACAATTATATTGATTCATAGATAATGAAGTCCCATAGTTATCATTAATAAGCTGCTTGTTAGCCATATTTTGCTTTTGATTCTTACCAAACTGTAAAATTCTCAAATTTAATATAATGGTCCATATAAATAGTTGTTAATACAGAAGGCTGACGTATATGATGGTCATTTGAGCATTTAATCACATTTGTCTATGTTAAATTTCGTAAGTTATATAAAGATAGTAACATTTCACTACTGTTTATCAAACTTAAATATTCATAAAATAATCTAGGAAATGTGTGACTAACAATACAAGAATTGGTAAATTCAAGCTTCTCTCTTTCGGCAATAAGTCAATATTTTAGGTTTGTAACTTAACCCAACCGTTTAGGAAACGATGAAGAATATCTTTAAATCCATTGACACTTGTTATCTTCCCTTTGATACATTGAAGAGAACATGTGTCTGCGTGACCAGATTACTTGAGATGTATAACGCAAACACACTAAACTGTCATTTCAATATACTCTGGAAAATAGATAATGATTTCTTTTTATGGTGAATAGTTTTGCTGAACAAAAAACGACAGAGATTCATATATGAAAGTGATAAGAACTGTTGTGATTTATGTGACTATCCTTTTCCAAGTTAATGTGTTTCATCTATCATTCCAAATATAACTTATTTTTCACACAAATATATAAACATAGATCTTCAGTGTAAAAACTCCCGTCAATTTCCAGTATGCAAAAAATCATAGCCTTCTCAATATTGTAAGTGAAACTGAAGAATATTCAAGATGCGCTATACTCTATTGTTAAGTATCGATTATTTCTTCACGAACGGTATAAGCAATTAATCTGACATAAGGGGATATTTTGGAACTTGTTCTCATCCACTGCTTTCCTTAAGTTGTCATATTGGATAAAATAACAATTAGTTGTGAGAGTACTAGAGACAGCCAGACCAAAATTTTTAAACCAATGGTTTCTAGACAAAACTGGTCCTGACGGTGAAGAGATTTGGGTGAAGTTGGGCATAGTTGAAAATCCTGAATACCATTCCTGAAATTCTGTTGTAATGGTTAAAACACGATGATTTTATTTATCTTTACCTAAATTCTAACTTTTATTAACATTTAATATTCATTCTCTCTTGATTTTAGCCATTTCTAGTGAATGCTAGTTTTTATAGAAGGTTGGAACAAAATATAACTTCAAGTCACTTAGACTAGTACTCGAGCTACAACATGATCAATAAAATTTGACTAACACTAAGATAAATATGAAAATGATCACTTCTCAGTAGTCAGTCAGTATCAGCATATCAGTTCTATAGGATGTCAATCACTGCCTGAATATCTTAGTAGTAGTAATGTCCTAAACTGGAAAGTGAGTAAATCGTGTTCTAATCTCTTCATAATCCCTAACATGAAACCTATCATAAGTAATATCTTATTCCGTTTAGTTACAACTATCTAACATTATTACACATTTTGTCTCTCCTTGCAATAGTCAATAAAGTCGGCCTGCATTACTCAACTAGATCATTAAATCAATTATAAATATATGGTGTAAACCGCTAAAGTTGAGAAACATAACGTGATTACTTTATTTTAAACGTGACTGAAAAAAAACTCATTTAGAACAACAAACCAAACATAATATTGGTCATTCTAGTTTATTCTTCCATCATACTTCTGAATACTCCACATCACAACCTGTTCATTATTTTGAGGATATCATAGAAAGGAATCGATTCAGTTTACTAAATCTCTTAGCATAAATTTTAATAAGTTAATTTTTCGAATTCTGGTTATCCATTATTTGTGTCTCATTTGACTATATTTGCCATCCGCTAATTGACAGAGTAATTTATTGAAACAGTTAACCAAAGTAGGCATATCTACTTTAAAAACTGCTAATAGCACTTAAAATTTCTTAAGGTCAACTACTTATGAGTGTCGAAATCTACATATAACCATAGAGGATTTTTATTCCTGAAAGATAATCTGATGACTCCCTCAAGATAGATATTGAAGGTCATGCTTTGATTGGTTAATTAATCATGAGGTCAAACTTCATCTCCTTAACCAGAATAAGGTTTAGTGGGACATCCCTGTAATATAACTACAGCAGGCGACAATCGTAGTATAACAGAACTAAATAGGTAATGATTTTTTTGCTTACATTTTGACCTTAGTAGAATTGGTTCAGTTTGTTTATTTACATCTACCTTAGTAGTCTCTTAACATGTGATAAAGTGAGAATAATTTCATTACATACTCCAAACGACCCATGGGAACAGTGCAAACATTTGTATACGCATTTTCACATGATCATTTACTTGTTGTCTTGGTTTTGATGCTGCTTCACTCTGTCAACAGTAACAATTTACGAAGGTTTATAGTTGTCTGTCTATACTTGTCTGGCGAATTGATCTTCAAATTGGATTTTCTTGTTAAACCAATCAATTTAAGATGGAGGGAAGACTGAGTTATATGCAAAGTTTGCGTGTAAGTTAAGTGTAGTTCATACCACCTCATGCCACTTTTTCTTTTCATTTTGTGAGCGAGTGCTGAATATTAAAATGTGATAAGTATCTGGTCTATAGTTATTAAATTACTTATAATTAGTTTCCTATAAGATATGCTTGACTGCGCTGTTGATCAAAGACTTTGGTATTAATCTAATTTTCATAGGCTTGAAATGAGATATAGTTGCTTATAGCCAGCCTCTAGTAATTCCTTGTCATTTGGTGAGACAGTTGAAATATATTCAGTTGATTCTACTCTATTATAAGTCACATATTATTGATTGCATGATATTTACCACCCGATTAGTTGTAAGGATAATTTAGGCAACTTTAAATGACAGAAGCAAACAACTCATCTCATATTTCTATCTTTGGCTGTTGATATAAGAACATAATCTATAAAGAAGTGTGATAGTGCAGAAACTCATCACTTTGTGCTACACTAAATTGTTTCAAAGCAATCCATGAATATAAATGAATAAGCTTCAACCAAGTAAGAATCAGAAACCTGTGGACTTCAGAGGCGTTACCAGTTCAATAACTGGAGTCTTGACTCTGTGTACGGAAGCATGTTGAATCGTTTATTCCACCATGATCCTAATCCTCCCCTTCTTATGATTTTTCATGTCTGTTATTTAGTTATTACTAATATCATGAAGTTGTTGATACGTTCATAAATGTCTTATTAACTTTTTGTTGTATTCCATAGATCAGCAATTACCTCTCATATTTCTCATCTATAATTCTTACTAGTTTACTCCAACCTTTAGACTTTTAAAAACCTTTTATTGATATTCCCAATATCTAAATAATTGGTAACGTAATCTTATTCTGTTCTCGTTGCCAACCTCAAGAGTAGTAAGAACCTAAATAG
The DNA here is from genome assembly GCA_034768735.1 of Schistosoma mekongi. NCBI lineage: Eukaryota > Metazoa > Platyhelminthes > Trematoda > Strigeidida > Schistosomatidae > Schistosoma > Schistosoma mekongi. Next base: position 30,515,844 of record CM068307.1, on the reverse strand, counting down.
GGTTGTATACTGATTTGCAACCAAAATAGCCTGTTTTACATGATTCAGAAGCAACAGGCATTAATAGTGAGACGATGTCATCTTACGCTTGTTGTTCACTGTTTCAGAAATTTACCACTCAGATAGTTAATTTTTCTAAGAACACCGATAAATCCAGTACGTTTGAGAAAACACATATTAGTCTGCATTCATAATATAACAAATTGCTGAGCTATTTACATGCATTGAGGACTCGGGTCACAAATAACGGTCCTATACAAGCTCAACGAAGTTCGTTACACTAATAGCTAGCTTTACCACTAACAGGGAGAGCAAGTGTAGTATATTTGATTAGCAAATATTTAAATCTTGGCCGTTGCTGCTACCTTGATGTGATGATTGAGTTTTGCCTATCGTGATGACTTAGTTGGGCTATGCTGGTTTGAACAATCGTTCTTAAAGGTCCTATCATGCCAGGAAGGACGGTCAAAGAGCGGTAAGACTAAAAGCAGTAAAACTAACTCATGTGAGCAAAGTTGTACAGTCAGTTGTACAGAGCTGTAAATGCAGTTAGGTGTTTTCTTCAGATAACCAACATAACAGTAATGCTGCCTTCTCACAAAAGAAGGGTGGCGTTAGAAAAGATCGACCCTAAAATTAAACACCTCATCTTTCTGCACGAATTTCCATCTCCAACAGTAACGTCTTGAAAAGTATGGAGCTAATACATTTAAAAACTTTCATAAAAAGACCGTGTGTAACCAGCCTCAAGCAGTTGTCCCTTGGACAGTGTGGTCTTTAAGATCAGCCCTAAACCAATTCACTTTTTAGTTACTTCAAGGAAAAGAACCCTTCAATGGAGAGGGCAACCATGAAGTGATAACCGTCCTGATACCATAACAATACTCGACTGTCTAAATATTACTTCAAATTAATTCACATGATATTTACATTACTTGACAGCATGCCATACAACAGTAAGCTATTAGTGTAATTATGAGATAGAAATCAACTCAAAACGGTTTATCACATATTTAATATTCAATTATTGGAAACTGAACGACACTTCACTGTAATAAAGGATATTCAAGTGATGAGATGCAATTATGGTCACAATCGACATATTTTCATCAAATTAGTTAAAAGATAATCGTACAAAACACGTTTTACAAGAAGACTGAAACAGATAAAATATCATCTAAAAATACCGTAATGTAGAAAAGTCATACGAACAATAAGAAAAGCTGTTGAAACTACGAAATTTACATAAAGAAAAGAATTCTACATAAAACATATAATAACAGTCAAACATCTCACTTAATTTGCTGTCATTATCACCACATCAATGACGAATGATAATGCCGTCATATTTTTTCAAATATTCTTCAACTAGTATACCTGGTAAGAGTTCAAATGATTCATATTCCTCTTTAGATAATGTAATCTGATCTGTTGTAAGACGATTTACAAGTGTTACACAAACTAGAATAGCTGAAATATGAAAACATCAACATATAAGGCTAAAGAAATAAAAATCATGTTTTACTGTATATCATCATTTTATAGATTGATATTATTTGAAGGGCTATGCAAACTGAGAGTAAATGAACAACTTCTCCATTAGAGTATTTAACTTAAAATGCGCTTGTACGGACTACAAAGAATAAAATTTCAAACATTGAAGTCTAACATGGAGTAAGATCAATTTAAAGTATTGATGAAAATCTAATGTTTGACATTCCCAACTTCAGTACTTTTATGAAATCTTTAGTATGCATTCACCTCACAAACTAGTACTTGGTTGATCATTCTACTGGTAAATTCCACTTGATTTACTGTGCTAATATAGCTGACTAGAATATTGATATAACTCATTAAACATTCAATGTATTATAAACACCAGAACGAAGTTTAGTATAGGTGTGTATTTCCATGAGTACAACAAGAAACTAAAATTCCAAATTGGGAAAATATAATGTGTCTAAAAGTGTGTCATTATCACAAACAATAAAAGACAGTTGTCCAAACAAACATTCAATGTTTGTGTACATGTAACATACAAAAATTATGAATTACTAGGTATGGTATCTGTCGATAACTTATAGTGAACATTTATAATGGTACTACTGCAATTTTTATATAGCTTACTTAATTCCACCAGTCCACTAACTATATCTTTGAGTTAGATCCTTCATAGAGGTTCTTAGTTATCATATACACTGACGACTGATTTCACTCCGGGTGCTTCTTACTTACAATTAAATTTACTAGTCATCAAAAAATAATCTGTTCTTTTTTTGATGAAAATGACTTCATATTAAACGAAATAGACAAATGAAACCCTAAATATTCTGAGAATAAAATCTCTTTAACACCATATCACACTTTATTAATCAATCGAAAGTTATCTGATCGACTTAATAAGTTCTCTATCTAAGATTGATAACTTGATGTTGATATAAGAAATGTGTACATTTTAGGCATAAAGAAACAATTTTATATTTGATATGCAGTTAGCAGCTGAATCCAGAATGCACGTTACGAAATATATTTGCAACTTGTCAATAAGCTGTACCTTTGGTTGGCTAAACTCTGTAGCCCAGTGAATAAGACACAAACGTATAAAGCAAAATGTACTTGTATCATTCAGTGTTAACATGAACCCCATAATGAAGGATTATTGAAACAGAATGAAATGTGAGTCCTGAATTCCACTTCCAACTACATATAAAACATGCCAAAAATTGTGGCTAACGGATGCCTTGAACCAATCCATTTAAAGTGTATATGAAGTAAATGAATATCTTGGCAACAAGAAGTTTCAAATACCTTCAAGTCCAATCGAATTATGAAATGTATTAGAAATCTTCTTTATTGATCTAAGTGTTATGTCGGATCATTAAAGAAGAGTGAAAAAACTTCCAGAACTGTATTTTAGCGAACTAATTCATTTGTTCTGGTCGTGTGTAATGTAAACATTACATTTTTATTATTGTTATGTTCCTCTTACTCTATCCTTCCGTTTAGTATATTTGCTGTTATTATGTTGTCCATTACTATGGATTACAGTTAGTTATTTGTGTACAAGTTACCTCTATTCACTGCTACAATCGCTTCTGTTTTGTAAAATCCCTAATTAACTTTTTGTGTGGTCTGAATTTGTGTATATATAAAGGCATGATTAAAATACAATATGACCAGAATTGGACTGGGTTGGATTGTGTCTGGTTGGCTCGTAGTTGTTGTTTTCTCTATTCCGGTCTTAGAGACTGACATTCGTGGGGCAGACGTGTCCGTATTCTGATTGGCAAATATCAAGGGCACAGTGTGTTTTTTCTTAATACATAACACTAAACTTATTTTCTAGACTTAAACAAGATTAGTAAATAAGTAACTAGACAAAATTCGAATAATAGTCAAATCATACATCTTCATAATAATAGGTGATGTCTACAAACCATAAGTAAGATATTTTATTAACGTAAATGAGTACATCACCAATCTCACTAACAGTCATACATGTAAACTACGTTTTTATGAATAAAATAACCATGTTGTTTATAAATAAGTATATTTTTAGTTGTTTGTGTTTACCACAAATTGAGTTTGGTTTGGTACCACTTAAAACCAGGCAGGTGTTTCGTTCTAGTATGAAATTATTTGTAATTGCTGGAATTCAAACATGTCGAGAATGTGACAGTTATCATCAATGACATTGGCTGATTGTCACAGTATATCATAAATCGATGAAAATAAGTATTATAGAATCGGACGCCTGCTGGTCTATTGGAGCAGATGCCAAAGTGTTGGCTGTGAGACGTTGTGGTTCTAAGATCGACGCCAGGTGAAATCTAGGGGACTTGCTGACAAGAAGTTTGATGCTAGGACGAGACGACTGTCCATTTCTCCATGGTTCTCAGTGGTACCCAACTAAAATCAACATGTAACGAATACAAACAACTAAACTCAATATCCAACTCCACGAAACAACCCCAATTAAATTATAGATATATGTCAATCGTAAATATAATATAATTAGTTTGTAGTAATAGTTTTTTACTATGTTAATATTGATAGAGTAATAAGGAAACGCAATGAATATGTACCATCAAGACAAGTAATAACCGAAACAACTAGACAGTAAACATATTAATTTAAAAGACTATTTGTTCATATTCGTAAAACAAATTGTGTCGTAAGAAGTGTTATAGCCTACGCTGTCTATGAAGATCATTTTCGATAGAAAAGGCCTTGTCACATGGCATTCAAACAGTAGGTAAATTTTTAGCAGTTTCTTTAAATTTTCAATTTTTTTTTATTTATTGAAAATATAATTCAATGGAACATCATATCTGTATTTGAAAATCCCCAGACTGTCAGCTGAATTGATAACATTACAAAGAAAAATAACATACTGATATAGAATGCTGTAGACATTATTGAATTTGAGGTTGCACATCACACACTGACTGAACATAGATAACCACTGTAAACCAGGAAACACTAAACAACTTTTTTTATTACTGGTATGAGATTGCTCAACAGTGCATACTAACGAAATCACGGAAGGCCACATTCTTCGAAACCCCTCCTCCGTTAGTCATTGCTTCCTACTAAGCCAGATAAGACAAATATCATCATCAGCAACTGATGCTGGCCATACGCTATCAAACATTTTCTGCAGTTAAAAATGTAAATGACCCTATTCTAACTAATTTCTATGAAAAATAAGCGCTATCCGCTAAGTTTGGGAGTCATGAGTTGTAAGCATTTCGGTTTGAAGCATCATAGCAGCCTGAGATAAGAAAAATTTGATGTTAGCATTCAAGATCTAAATGTCATTTGTTAAGAAGTTGCAGTAAATTTAGTTTCTTTTGTTAATTACCAGGACAGAGTTGTATTGATATCAGTTGATTACTGCATATTGAGTGGAAACTTCAATTTTATTAGAATCTATAACGTGTTTGGGTACATTCTACAAGAAACTCTTCGACCTAGGTTTCGTACACGTTGTCACCCGACAGCATAGCGAATCGGCAGTCTGGACTGAAGTGACGCAACCTATGTAGTTCAATGTGATTAAATTATGGTTAAATTGTACATGAAGTAGGTAATATCAACATATACTTTAAATTTTTTGATACATTACAACCTGTTAAACATCTGGTTATTTAAAACACTGACGACATTCTGTTTAAATGTTGTTGAAAAACAAGAAACACAGTGGGTGAAATGAAAGCGACCGTTTCAACTGCCTTAAATGAAACTTCTTACAACTAAAAATACAACATACTGGAGGATTTATAGAGTTTAACAACAGTTTTAGTCAACTAACCCTCCTATTTATTTCCTTTTTAATATTTGTAAGTATAAATTACTAAAATGCTACAAGTTAGTAAAAAATAAATATGGAACACTTTAATTTCTTTTATCAAAACATTACCTCGGTGACCAACTAGTTTGCAATGAGCTGTAATCGCAGTACCTTCCATTTCCATATTTCGTATGCCATGATCATATGCTGATTGAAGATAGTCTAGCTTTTGTTTTTTATTATAAGTACAAATTGCTCCATCTAATCTTGCCTGCTCTATGAAATCAGAAAATGTATACAAATAATGTAATGAATATATCAGTAGGAAAATAGGACAAAATATTATGAAAACTAGAGATTTTCCATAATATAAATTTTCCATGGAATTCACTTTAAATTCAACCTAACTCTAATAATTTGTGGTATACATGATCGCTATAATATTGATTTTATCCGCAAAAATTTCCGCATTCAATTGGTTTGTTGTATCTTGTATATTAGATCATGTTTCCTTTCATTTAAATGGAGGGTACTATATATTAAAGTGCAGTACAAATTAGTAAATTTGGCTTCATGATACACTTCATATACAAGGGTTATCGATACTACCATGTTGCATAAACTGAAGTCGATAGAGCAAGATTTGAACAAATGGTTATGCAGATGTCTTCATCATGTATACCGTTATTTTTTATGAATCTGAAGTGTATAAGTTTTATTGCTAATAAGGCAGCTGAAAACAAACGAGTACCTTCTTCACTTTCTATTGTAACACTTTAACTTGATAGTCCATTATTTAAATTCTTTCTTAAAAATTCACTCACTAATATACCCTTTTAATATAAAAATATCATGAGTTCAATAACTACCCTTATAGAAGTATTCCTTATATTAGTGTAAATGACACCATAAACAACTAATGTCAGTCATTTTGATTAGTAAATAATAAAAAGATATTTTATAATTGTCCTACCTTCATAAAAGTCATTTGCAGACATTGTGCCACCAATAACAACTGAGCATTTCAATGAAAGATTTTCTGATAACTTTTTTAATTCATGTATAGCACTTATGTCCACTTCAGTAGGTCGGCGTACAGTTTTACCAAGAATACACTAAATAATAACAAGTTATTTAGCTATAGATTCTGCATTTATCTAAAGGTTTTTTATTTAATATCGACTTACAATCAGATAGTAGAGGAGATACTATAAACTACTTCTTTTCTTATAGAAAGTAAAATAGCCACAGTTTATAAAGCCACAACCAAATGTCTTTTATTTGACCAATCATATATATATATATATATATATATGTACAAGAGATATGTACAGATTAATTTGATCCGCTACCAAGGTTTGATATCTACTTTATACAAACTTTACACGTCCTAAAGTTATCTGTTAAAGTGTTACGAAGTTTCTGTGCATAACGTGATGAATTAAACACCAGTGATAATAACAATAAATGTTACGACTTCAAGAAGACATCACGATAAAAATAACGTTGTCTTCCAGACGTTATACTTCTGAAAGATAAGATCAAGGTAAAAATAATCCAGATAGTGAGTAGTTGGCCATGTTTGAAGCAGAAAAAGTGATTGAACATATGACAAATTCAAAAACGAACAGACTATTTAAATAAAGCTGTTTCCCACAGATCAAGTGCAAAAATTAGAAACCAGTGAAACACGATTGAAGATATTTTCCACAATTCATATAGACTTCATAGACCTATTGAACTAAACGAACGTGAATATTTGTCTTCTCTAGTGGAAAATTTTTAACAAATATATATTCGAATTGATTAATCCGTCATAGATTGATATTGGTAGGGTACCACTGAAGTAGGGAGCACTGTACAGTTGTTTTGTCCTTGTATGGGACTCCACAGTAGTGCACATTTTATGTAGATGGAAGCGTGAATTCCCCATCGAGTGTCAGCCAAGTGGTGTAAAGGGCTAGGCTTCCGTCAATCTGAAGCTTTTTCGTAGGACCTAGGGTACGCACTACTGAGGAGTTCCATACTAGAACAAAACAGCTATCTAATGGTCCCTGGTTTTCAGTTGTACCTTGCCAACATCAATCTGTGACGAATTCAATCAAATAAACTTAATACTAATTTCCACGAACTATCTCAACTCAGTAACGAAATATGCCAATGATTTGCATAAAACAAGACATTAATAATTAAAATAAAATGTAAAAATGTAATTAAAATTATTTCATACCAATTCATTATATGGTTCAAATTTAGTATTTACACAACTATTCGACAAAACAACGGTACCAGGTTTCACTCCTAACATGGATGTAAGAATACAACAAAGATAAGTAATCATATCGTTATACAATGAATTGGTTATATTTTAAACGATTTATGCACTTAGTTAACAATCGTAAATAACACTTTCAGCTTATTGTGGATAGATATGGTGACGTTAATGCATAACGAAATCTTATTTTACATTTAATATATATTTACAATAAATCATATAAGTACTTGGAGAACATTCGGTGACTTGGTTCACAATTAGTCACCGAGTCACAGATACATTCATTCATTCATTACCTTTATCTGGGCCTTTTGTTCTACTATTTCTTTATGCATATCTATGCATTCCTTCCCTCCTGAATTATATTCTCAATGTTTGGTTGTTTGCATTATAGCTGCTATAATATTATTTCAACCTCTTTGTTATGATAGATTAGTTACATATGAACTAAGCACTATACTGATTAAGATTGATTAACTTGGTAAAAGAAGATAGATATAAGCTTTGAACGTAAAACAAGTAATTTGTATTTATCTTAAAGAAACTACAGAAATTCAATAAGTCACATCCGTAATTTATAGGGTATCAAGGTTTGTCAGTAAGAATGCTGAATTTATGCTAAGAAGTAGAAACTGATATCCAACGTAGAAATTAACAGATATAACACATATTTTTGCATTATCATGCATCGTATACAGTGGTCCTTTATTGGATTCAACTAGCAAATAATCAATTTAAACTCACTTCCACCAACTTTGGTTTAAAAGGAGCAATTAGATTAGTACCCTTTACATATAGTATAAGTTAAATTTCTAGCATATGAACTTTTGCTTAGAATGTGAGTTCTTATTATAATAAATCACATTGCACCAATATGAATGTTAATGATAGTTTCATTACCAATAGGTTAATATAAAACAGTGACATATAAAATTTATTACAGGAACTACTGGAGGTTACCATCCCTCCTTCCTTGGCCCCCCCCCACCCACTATATCAGAGAAACAATAACATAACAATCCTGTTAATAGCATAATAATTACAAAATTACAAATTTTTAAACTAAAAAAAAAAATAATTTATTATCATGTTACCTAAACCACCAGATGTTCCCAAACGTATAAACAATACATTTTTACATTTGGCATAGTGTAATAATTTTGTTAATTCATGCATTAAAATTAATGTTGATGGTATACCTATTCCATGCTTAAAATGAAAAAGAAATTAAGTGAAAACAATAAAAACAACAATCAATTCATTAGTTCTTTACTAACAATAGTCAACAAAATTAAGTAGTAATTGATAAATAACTGTTCTGTTAACATAAATGTAAATTGAACCAAGTAATTCAAATGTAACTGTAATCAGTAGGATGTATCATGCAATTGGTAATTACCGCACAGAATTATTTTCAAGGACAATAAATATTATAAATATTCAGTGTTTCATAATGGTAAAGTGTTACTCATTGATTATAGTCATTTGAATCTAACCACCTTTAATTCACAACTATGATTAAAGTTGGATGATTGATTAAATTGTAATGAACATCAACGCTGAGGTGTTAGAATATCCAGCTGACCTATCCCAACGAAACTTGCATCTTAGATTCTATTTTCAGCTACAATTCAAACTCAACCAATTTCGTTTAACGCTTGCTATATAAATAGAAGTACTGATACTTTAAAAAATTAGTTGAAATTGGTTTATCTAAAGTTCAGTGTTGCATGTCATGTGCAAATTATTTGTTCGATTATTCTAATCACTCCAGTTATCTTATATCAATGAGTTGGCCTACTATAAAATTGACACAACAGTACTGCAATACAACCTCTTTTCAATAACCTTAACCTAAATGTAGAAAGGATGAAACAACTGAAAGTGGTGAACCTTACTCAAAGTATAATGCCGCTAACCGGGTCAATATAGGAATATATGAGAAACCAAATTGATTTATGCATACAATAATTGTTTGAAATTATACCCTCATATGTATTTAGTCTTCTTACTTGAATTGTGCTACGGTCAGACAATAGAAACCATAAATGGTAACTAAATCAAAGTCACACAACTACATTAGTTTGTGATATATTGTTATAATTACTTGTCAAAAATGAAAAAAAAAATATATATATATATATATATATATATATATATATATATATATATATATATATATATATATATATATATATATATATATATATATATATATATATATATATATATATATATATATATATATATATATATATATATATATATATATATATATATATATATATATATATATATATATATATATATATATATATATATATATATATATATATATATATATATATATATATATATATATATATATATATATATATATATATATACATATCATACAGATCAATCGATTACGTAATTCATGTGATCAATATTGAATGCTACAGTCTATTGAAGAGAATAATCTTTATTTTGTAATAAATGTTATTTATCCCGGAATTATTTTTCCTTTACTGATAAATCAAATGAGGTTATAATATTCTGGTTAAATATGTAAGTGTCTGCATCTCCCAAGTGATTTTTCAAGGATCCGCAATTGATCAGTCTCTTGTGTCGTAGGTGGATTCTGAGTGGATTGAATCTAACCACCTTTAATTCACAACTATGATTAAAGTTGGATGATTGATTAAATTGTAATGAACATCAACGCTGAGGTGTTAGAATATCCAGCTGACCTATCCCAACGAAACTTGCATCTTAGATTCTATTTTCAGCTACAATTCAAACTCAACCAATTTCGTTTAACGCTTGCTATATAAATAGAAGTACTGATACTTTAAAAAATTAGTTGAAATTGGTTTATCTAAAGTTCAGTGTTGCATGTCATGTGCAAATTATTTGTTCGATTATTCTAATCACTCCAGTTATCTTATATCAATGAGTTGGCCTACTATAAAATTGACACAACAGTACTGCAATACAACCTCTTGTCAAATCGATAAGTACTAAGTTATGAAAGGATGAAACAACTGAAAGTGGTGAACCTTACTCAAAGTATAATGCCGCTAACCGGGTCAATATAGGAATATATGAGAAACCAAATTGATTTATGCATACAATAATTGTTTGAAATTATACCCTCATATGTATTTAGTCTTCTTACTTGAATTGTGCTACGGTCAGACAATAGAAACCATAAATGGTAACTAAATCAAAGTCACACAACTACATTAGTTTGTGATATATTTGTTATAATTACTTGTCAAAAATGAAAAAAAAAAATATATATATATATATACATATCATACAGATCAATCGATTACGTAATTCATGTGATCAATATTGAATGCTACAGTCTATTGAAGAGAATAATCTTTATTTTGTAATAAATGTTATTTATCCCGGAATTATTTTTCCTTTACTGATAAATCAAATGAGGTTATAATATTCTGGTTAAATATGTAAGTGTCTGCATCTCCCAAGTGATTTTTCAAGGATCCGCAATTGATCAGTCTCTTGTGTCGTAGGTGGATTCTGAGTGGATTGAATCTAACCACCTTTAATTCACAACTATGATTAAAGTTGGATGATTGATTAAATTGTAATGAACATCAACGCTGAGGTGTTAGAATATCCAGCTGACCTATCCCAACGAAACTTGCATCTTAGATTCTATTTTCAGCTACAATTCAAACTCAACCAATTTCGTTTAACGCTTGCTATATAAATAGAAGTACTGATACTTTAAAAAATTAGTTGAAATTGGTTTATCTAAAGTTCAGTGTTGCATGTCATGTGCAAATTATTTGTTCGATTATTCTAATCACTCCAGTTATCTTATATCAATGAGTTGGCCTACTATAAAATTGACACAACAGTACTGCAATACAACCTCTTTTCAATAACCTTAACCTAAATGTAGAAAGGAATGAATTGGGCAGTTTGTAGAACTCAGTTCGTATCTTTCATTCAACTCAATGAATGATCATATTGATAGCTTTCAAGCATTAAGAGTAATATTTCCTATTTTAGTGATGACAGTTATTGAGAGCGAAAGAACAAAGGATCATGATGCCTCACAAAGAATACAAATTTTAGTCCACTGAGTTTCCATTCATCAGTTTAAATTTCTTACCTCATTTCAAGATCTAAGTTCTTTAGTTTGGACAGCAGAATAGTTATGGATGCTAATTTCTGAAAAAACTCAGACATGAACAAAGTTATTGAAGTATATGCGTACATGTAGTTCATTTTAACATTTATGTATGTTAACTAAAATATATACATTGATGGGGATTAATTGGCATACTGACGAATAACAATACTTTTATGAAACATTTTCAAAAATGAAATTATTCAAATTGAAACTTTATTTCCAACTTACATCTGCAAACAATACATGATCTACTTTGTATAGTACAAATCTTGCATGAGGACCAGCTAAGTTCTTTAAAGGTAACTCTAAACCAGCTGTTTTAGCCACAGATATTGCAAATTTATGAATTCTATTACTATTACCACATATACAGACAAACTGTTTAAAGTAATATGAATAATATTTCTTAGTAAATAAAGCAAGGAAAACTTTAAAAATAAGACATTCAACTCATTAAATAATAATTAAACTGAAAGATGGATATTTCATTTGAAATGGATTCAGATAGTTTACTTCATTTTACTGTTTTCCTAACATCAAATTAGTTTCTGCGGCTATACTAATATTTGGGTCACAATTGCTCTTCACAGTGTTTATGCTCACACATACAGATAAATTGACAAATATAGTTGGATATAACAAAATTGCTAGTTTAAGTTTTCAGTGAACCAACTACATTGCCGTTGATTGAATTTCGTAAAATGTCATATTTTTACGTCATCCTTTCAGTAATTACGTGAAGAGAAGTAGTCCTGGATTGCATGCTGGAGTTTTCAGATATGCCTCAAAATTGCAGCAGAAATAAATAAGATTAAATTACATAATAAGGACAGCATTGCTACATAATTCATAAAATTGCTTTCAACCCATAAGACTCAAGCACAAGCAGATAAAATATGTATTCCTTCATGTGGAGATCACACATCACTAGTAAACGATATTTCTGTTATGCTTTCTTATTATACAGATTACATCATCATCAGGTTACTTCATCTTCAACTTAGTGGTTACAGTATTCGACTTCTAAATACTTGGTTATAAGGTCGAGATCCACTCTGCCAACTATGATTACTGTTACCAGGTTTTTATGACTTGTTCTCGCAGGTAGATTGTGGCTCAAAGTCGAGTACGATATTCTATTTGCATAGTAATAAATTAGCTTTCATAAAGCCTATTTTTATTTATAAAACAATTTGAGATACAATATATACGAAGTCACTTCTATTCTATTGGAAACCTATTTAGGTTTTATGAGCAACAAATGTTAGGAGATAATGTAGTGTTAGTGAATACTGATCTATGATTAGCATAGAGACAGTTATAAGTTTACTAAAAAATTTAGTTACCCAGATCATTACCATATTTATAGACCACTAGAAAAGTGAATAAGACATCAAACTTTCAGCCACTAAGTTTCAGGTTTGAGCGCGACCCATTCTATATCGGTTTTGGCAGCCAAACGGTCTAACTAAATTAATGGTTTGTGTCAAAGTACACTATTCAACACCTAGCAAGTGAAATAAATAAACTAGATTTATAAAGTTCTTAAATCAATTAGGTGCCTCCTTCTTTAACCAGTAACTTCAATGTACGTACTTATGATAAATCAGTGTTCATAATATTTGCTTAAAGAAAATTTATTTTTCATTTATGTTATCTGTTGACCAACATAAATTTACCTTGATATCACCAAACTTTTCTTTGAAATCGAAGGACTTTGTGGAAAAGCCTAAATGATGGAAAACATCTACATCAAGTTCGTCTAAACGACAATTTAAAATAGGCTGAGATGTAGTCATTCACAAGATTATTTTCATAAATGTAACTAGAATCTATTTAAAAATCCGGTTTATATATACTGAATCAAATATGTTACTCTATCCTTGGTGAATTTAATGATAATACTATATACAAATGAGATATACAATTGGTTGGTTTGATTCATTTAATTCTAATTTCTATATATCCGATCAATCAAAACCAGCGTGTGTTTTGACCGGATTAAATAAATTAGAATTAGCACTACGGAGTAACAGACAGTAATATCACTCTTCATGGGATTTCAAAATACTGACAGCTTCTTTGTATATCGCACTGTATCACATAATGATTAAGGTCAAAGAAATTAACTATTGGATTTCAACATAGTATAAGCCAAAGTGATTAAAATATTAAAAACTACCATAATGTAAATTAGAACAACACATAAAAACGAACTATGGTGTTTTCGATTAGATCATCATCAGGCTTTACTCTGATATGCAGTAATAATTATATTCAATTATGAAAATTGAATTGAGGTGGTTTGTGAAGATTGGTATCAGGTTTAATTGACTAACTTCGTCACAGATTGATGTTGGCAGGATACCATTGAAAAGTAGGGAGCACTGGACAGCTGTTTCGTCCTATTGTAAGACCCCTCAACAGTTCCCACTTTAGATTCCACCTCAGGACCTCCAGGTTGGCAAACGCCTACACCTCTGCACTACTGGGCTAGCATCCAACGATAGAATTTCCACTTCTGCTGAGGACTCCTATACTATGACAAAACAGCTGTCCACTGCTCCCTGGGTTTAAGTGGTACCCTGCCAACATCAATCTGTGGCGAATTCAATCAACCAAAACTACGAAAATTATTAAACCAATGAAGTCAATTCGTGAATTAATGATAAAAGAGAAATAGATGGATTGCGTAACTCATCATAATAAGTGGAAGTTATAAGTAAGTAGTATATAAGGACCTCATCCCCATTCTTTATACACGTGACTACATTATTCTTACACTTAGTTTTGAACGATTATTATTATCATCATTGTTTCAACAAGCTTAAATTTAAACGTTTTGACCTACATCTAACGTATAATTTCTCGCATTCATCTAATGTTGAAATAAGTACTTATATTGTTGTTATTAATCTGCTGATCATTACTACTAAAACATCTGCCACCCTACTACCAATTAACACTTTCCGCTTATTACGATTAGTCATATAATCCATCTATTTCACTTTTATCACTGACTAACAAACAGACTTCAATGGTTTAATAATTTCCATAATTGTATATAAGAATCGCTGTATATTAAAGTAAAGCCTGATGATCTAGTTGAAAACAATATTGTCTCTTATGTGTTGTTCTTAACTGGTTGACTCAATAATAAATGACCAACATTAGGTTTTCCGAATGAAAATGGAATATACGTCTGAAGATCACTGAGTAGTGATTAGTGTCACATATGTCTGACCCTAAATTTTGACTAAATTTTATCAGTCAGATTGCTATGTGGTCAACATGAACAGCTCATAGAAACACTATAAATTATGAAAATGAATGACTTGGGTCTGAATCCCACTACGATTAACGACATGCCATACTGATGATTGCCAACGAAACGTAGTTCAACTAGGGCTTCCTGAAGACTACCTTCAACAACCTAACACTGAAAATGACGTGTGAATAACACTGAAGCCTAGTAATGCAGTCCGTAATGTGCACCACCAGTAATTCAAATATACTCAATTACACCCAGTATTATTCTAATAACAGTCAACAATCCCTGTTTCTGTATCTACTAACTTATGTTATAAAAAATAGTCATCTCATGAGTAGAATTCAAGCAACAATACTTCTCAGTTTTTATTAAATGTGAAATATTTGTGTTGGTTGCTTTGCATAATTTGACAGAGAAAATGTCTTCAAAGGAAATACAAGTACATTTTTGCATATACGACAACCAAGAAAAGAGCCCTGGTGGTAGGTGTCTGACGAATTGTCACTTAGGATTCAGAACTTCACATGGCTTTTGATAGCTTATGTCACTTTTGGTGTAGGTGAGAAATCCATCTCTAAACGGAATTCCGAGTGACCTATGCAGCAGTTCGCTTTATTTTAACCTACGTATACGAAACATGGGCAATGAAAATAGAAGATATAAGTAGGCTGAAGGATTTTGATTACAAGAGTCTTTGAATTATCGCCCGTATATCATGGGATGATAGAGCAAGCAATATTTATGCTAGACATAGAGAACTAGGTAAGGATGACAAATCAGTGGATGAGTTCGCGAACTCTCATTGATTGAGGTCATTTGGACATGTCATAAGGTATGCCCGACCACCCCCACCCCACCAACCTCTCGCTAGACGTTGACTGGAGTAGGAGTGGGATGGAAAAAAGCTACGGAAGACTGGATTAAGACGTAGCTTCAATGCATAAAATTGTGGACTGTAATTTTGAACTATGCCTGTAAATGCAAAATACTTGGATGAGGTTAGCGCGATAATAATAACTAATGGTTGTAAACGTTAAGTGAAGTGGCTGGAAATACAATGTGATGGGTCAGGTGTATTCATTTTATCGTCCATCATGAGGTTAAAAATCACTTTATACCTATCTTTCCACGAATTAATTCATCGCTCAGCGATCACTAATATTACTACTACTCTAGTATTCATTTAACAGCCTCGATGGAGTATGGTAAATTAGACGAATGTACACATTCCCTTAGAATGTACATTGTTCATAAATGACTATGCTAATCAAGGCTGACCAAAATATAAACGAATGGATTTCACAAACCATTATTGATGAAAAAAAATCTTGAACTCAATAAAATGCGTTTATTCAAGTTTGAAATGTACAAAAGCTCACCATTTCACCAATAACCTTTAAATACTGTAAATATTTTACTACATTCACAATTATCGTGTAAACAACTATTCAATGATTGACACTACACATATGTAGGTTACAGATAAGATAGCTCTTTATAAAAGCAAGAAATCTATACGAAATACGTGATTTCTGTTAACGTAAACCATTTATGTACAAAAGATAAACACTACATAATCTCATTATTACATAAATTTGAATTAGAAAATTATCATAAAATAATCCGACAGCTGTCTGAGATTCAATATTCAACAATTACTATTTATTTATTGAGTTTGAACCATCTGATATACCCGTTTGAGATTTCGATGCAGCCAATTTACTACAGCGTTGTAGAATCCAGTCAAGTGGAGCTAATGGTCCACGAGCGTCCTAAAACCAAATTAACACAGCGAAAAAAGAGATGTATATAACTATAGTCGAAAATGCTTGTTATTTATCTATCAAATTAAAGCTATGCTTACAAAAGCTTTGGAAAAAAAGGAGTATGTATCTATCTAACTGTCAAAGGAGATCTAAAAAGAGACAGTGCATAAAAAAGATATTCAGATGTTGTTCACTAACATCGTAGGATCTAATATATACATTTATATATAGTGAATGAGTTTAAATTTAGATGATTCAAGTGTTTGGCATGAAGATTTTAATGAACGTTTCAGGCTACTCCATCGCTGCTAGCAAGAACGTGTTTGTAGTAAGAGTTTAGAAATGTGCAAAATTCAAAAAGCTGATGTAATAATAAATTAGTGAGATAATGACATCATTAACATAATCCAAAAAAATAAATAATTTTCTGCTATATACTACAAATAGACCTTAGTTGTACAATCATTGAAAACTAGGAAGTATTGGATAGTAGGTTATATATACACCTATGACCACACTGCTCATGGTGCCCAGGAAATAAAAACTTCCCTATTGATATGATATCACAGATTTGCACTGCTGAAGAGTTTCAAATTAGGCCAAAATAGAACCACAATGCTCTATAGTTTCCAATGGTGATCCATTCAAGGTCAGTCAGTAATTTCAAATTTGCATTCAATAACGTCTATAACACTCAATTATAATCAGCTTGTGCTCAATAGTGATAGACATCAAAAGGTAATTCTGGAGCTTTAATGAGAAGACGCGACCAGTTGGGTTAAACTGTATTAGACATGAATAAACGACCTATCAAAAAAGTTGGATGAGATCGTGTAATATATTTCAAACTGACTAAAGTTAGAAAAATGAACTAGTGAACATTGGCACAGTGGCTTAAAGAGTAATTGTTGTCAGTGATTCTTGATGGTTCTGGGTTCATGGAACAGCACCGCCAGACAATTATATCCTGAGACGAAATCTCTACTCAAAATTTCCTGGATTTTAATGGTTGTCTAGCTTTAGTCAATTTATGATAGGAATTACAATAGTTCAGTAATGACGTAAATAAGTGAAATCTACTGGTGTTCATGTCAACAGAAGAAAAAGGTTAATAGCTGTAATAAATTGATGTTTACCACACATTCAGTAAGTTTTATCGGTTCACTTAACTTTAATAAACAGTCCTGAGTAACTTCATAAACACGAATTTAAGTTAGATCATATGAAAAGCATATGTCATGAGAACCAGATAAAAATGTGACTTAAAAGAAAATCGAATACAGAAACTCCAAACTTTCCTTCCATGGTAGGACCGTTTATGTGCACTGTTGAAGAGGACTAAGTAGCCATCGAAAGCTTTCTGGTTTTCAATGTTTGTCCGACTATGATCAGTATAAGACGTAGAACTAAGATTAAGCTATCTTTAAAATACCTTTATATATATATATATATATATATATATATATATATATATATATATATATATATATATATATATATATATATATATATTCATAAGAAACATCTTCAGATAATTTCAGACGTTTGAAATGAAATCTTTAGTGAATACTACACTCTAATATACAGTATTCATCCATTAACTTAATGGAAAAATGACAAAAGTATTGAATGAAATGTAAAGTGACCACGGTATTCAAACAAATACTTATTATATTTTAACTAACCCAAACTGATGGACATAATCGATAGGCTAGTTGTAGAACTGATGCATATCCAGACGTTTCAGCTGCTGAAACAGTATCCACATCAGGAGGAACAGCTGTAGAAGAACTACTAGTTGTGTTAGTAGTAACATTAGTATTATTATTGGTAGTAGCACCAGTGGTCGGTGAACAAAAACTTGAATTTAAGTTATTTAAACTGGAATTGGAGGAAATTGAAGAAGAATTTCGTGAAAATGAAACACAATGAAGTCGATATATTTGTGTTAAAATTTCATTTGTTAGAAAACCTTGAGAACCTATTACAGATGATATATCTGAATTGAATGCAAATGAATGATCTTTGGAAATTTGTTCGCTAATTTTATTAGCTAATGATAAAGATAACTGAGTTAACCAATTTAATAAAGTAGGTTGGATAAGATTGAATGCACGTCTTGCTAAATAGACACGATCACCTTCACCAAGGAATCCTCTCCTAAAAAAAGTAAAATCAACAAAAATATTGTTACTGAATCGCAATAATTGTAATTGTGAACATCAGCTAAGTTAAAATAAAGAACAAATTCAGTAAATACGTAATGGTTTTGCAATTTATCTGTCAAATATGAACCTTAATATTTAATACGTGATAGATAAAATAAGCATAGAACTAACTGTTGTTAAAATGATGTTTTTCATATGGAATCAGTTTATTTGATCTATTTAACCCATTTACCACATACAGATTAATGTATTTGGATTCGAGCTACACAATTAAAGGGAAGCATAGTAATACTACCTAGTTAATCGAACAGAAGAAGTGAACTGGGGTTTGAGCTTACAACTTAGTAGTTTAATGCATAGTATCCAACAGGTAGTTACTCTTATAAAATTATCAAAATAACTCATCATATTCATTTAAATAATTTAAAACCAAAACTCTCCTCCGAAAAAAAATACAATCTTCTAAATGTAAGAAACCAATCAACACCATGATTCATACTTCTGAATTACTAGTATCGGCACCACTTAAGGTAGCATACAAACTCAAGAAGTATCAGAAATATTCCTTCTCCTAGTGCAGTACTGTTTCTCAACAATCTACACTCACGACCCAACCCAGGGATTAATTTCAAAACCTTGATACTTCGTAGAAAGTATATTACTTAAATAATGATAGTGTTGAAACTCACCTTCCAAGCTTTAATTAATCAGTGAAAATTATCAAATGGTATCAATACTAACGAGTCATTTGTAAAAATGAATTAAAATTACAAAGTTTGACAAAAATTATTCGAATGAAAAATCAGCCACAAAAATACTGTCAACCTGTTTGCATTAATTGATTACTGAGTAGTGACCAAAGTGGTGTCTGTCTAGCTTTCAACAGTTCTAGTTGATTGCCAAACACATTGCAACTAGATCGACAAAAGTCGATTGGGTATGTTGTCGACTACGCCCCCCCCCCCAAAAAAAAACTCACAAAACCACCCTTCACATTGTCATCTGATGCCAGTAATAATCAATGCAGGGCCTGAAATGCACGTATCTTAGCTCAAATCGCTACACTGCATAGACGTGTGGAACAGATATCAAAAAGTTAAATAACAAACGAGTTGAAGTAATTTGATAGCTTTGGTGATAGTATTCTCCACAAACGTCCTTCTGTTTTATCTTATAGTACTCATTATGGATAGGCAACATTATGTAGACTTCAACTATTTTAAATAAAACTGAGATTTATTGGAAGTGTTTCAATGTTTAATATACGGGTAAGTGTAACGCCTATTAAAATTATCATGTCAAGTGTCAAATTTAACTACATTTGTGTTTGATTCATCCGACACTTCGGGATACACTTCGCTAGACATATTCATACAAGTCATTAAATAATGAATTCTACCTCTTTGAATGGAATTTATGATGAGACTACTCAACAGCATTTATCTATGAAATGAATTAAAAAGTCCCCGACGGCATTGCATAGAACAAATCAAGTGAACAACACTGAAAACGCTACAAATAGCCTAAGCCTTAAGTGTTAAACAACAAATAAGTCCACCACAAAAACTAACTTCTCTTCTGGAGGTTGCTTTCTTAATTGATGAAATATTTGCACTAAACGCCTCCAGTCGCCATGATCATGAAGTAAAGATAAGGTTAACAAAACTGAACGATACATATGAGCTGCAAAATTACCACTTCGATCAATATCAGCCGTTGGAATACGCCAGACACCCTATTAAAAAATCAGCACATACAGATTATAAGAAATATTAAAGTATAAAATAAAGAAATCATTCTCTTCCAGCTTATAGGTGATATATCACCATACAAAATATTGAATTTTTAAACAAGCAAGAAGTATACAAACTGACCTACAAACAAACACTGTATACAACCGTAAAGTGTTACAGTACACTATGTATTGTAAAATGTATATATTTGATGATTTCTACATTGCTGAAGACGCTAAATTCAACAATAACCTACATTACATAATTACCACACTTACCTTTGCTATTTTCTGACTGGGTGATTTTCCCCTTAGTTCACAATTTGCACATCTAAAAAATGAATACCTCTCCTGTCAAGAACCACCTTCGCTACTTCCTCATTGAAACGATGGGAGAAATTACAGTGAAAATGTTGTCATCACACAGCAGAAGCAGCTAGTAAACACGAGTAAAGTGGGGTTGGGAAGAATTACACTCCAGTCTCAAAACATATAGGAACAAGACATTCTAAACATAATTTGGATAGTCAGTCGAGCAGCATATTTTAGAAAATAAGGACTAACCAACAAAACAGAACGAAACAACACAATGAATTATATCAAATACTCCACATAATCAGGATGGAAATAATAACATACATAGAAAAAGTTATTCTGTTTCCTATCCTTAAAAAGACCTCCTATATTGGAGTGAGTCGCCGTATTTGTAGTACTAGCATTATCACTACTGCAATTCGTACTAAGGATAATGGATGACGAATGTTTTTGAGATTCTTCCGTTGGTCCAAGCAAAATATCCAATGCTTTAGATGGATCCTAAAAAGATGGAAAAATATAGTTATAAATAAATAGAACATGATTGTAGCTGCAACATTGACTATATGGCTAGACTAAAACCCTTGATCTTAGAGGTGTAACGATGCTAGACAGAAAAGTTAAAAATTAAAAGCAGTAAATTTATTACTCGATTGTACTGTGGTGTGTAGGCAATAAGGTATTCCCCACAGAAAACCAGAATTATAATCCATTGTAATTGATTGAATTAGTCTGACATCCAATACATAAGAACTCTAATGATTATGGTCATTCATTCGAACTTCGAGAATTATCGCTTGAAGTTAAACAGATAAGGTTGTGTAGATTGCTTGATTTGAATACATTTCAATATATTTTC
This sequence comes from Schistosoma mekongi, assembly GCA_034768735.1. Taxonomy (NCBI): domain Eukaryota; kingdom Metazoa; phylum Platyhelminthes; class Trematoda; order Strigeidida; family Schistosomatidae; genus Schistosoma; species Schistosoma mekongi. Next base: position 30,494,012 of record CM068307.1, on the reverse strand, counting down.
ACAGTAGATGTGACAAAATGATAAACAAGTAGATCCAAATGCATTTCCAAAGATTTTTAATGATTTCCGAGATAAAATCATAGATAAATAAAAATGAATCTCAAAGATTTCAAGAAGTACGACATTACATTAAATCTGATGTCATGAAGAACTCGGATAAAATGTCTACTTAAAAGCAAAACAATACTCACAAATAATAAATTACACGGATAAAAATAATCGTGAAGAAATAATAGTCTTTAGAAAAGCACTGACACTCAGAAGTACAACTCAATCCTATAAACTTAGAATCCTTTAATCAGATCAAGTGAAGCAGTGCTTCAATGTTTAAGACGATCGATTTTTTGAATATTATGTATAACGTCCTAATTATCCCCCCCCTCCCTTCCTTTGTCTATTTTGAATTAGGTTACTGCATGATATCATTAGGCTTTACACTTGGAGTATAAGTAGAATTCGAATTCATGACTCTACATTTGGTAAAATTCAAGTGAACAAAATATAGTGAATTTTCAAAATACAATACTAAATAAAATAACAAGACAAAATAACTTGCTTTACTTACTTTTAAATGTGAAGTATGCAAGTACAATGAGGCTAGTCGATACATTGCTTTGTAGTGAAGCGGTAATCTTTGAAGTACCAACTCCAAAGCACAACGACATCGATCAATACACTTTTTCCATAAACCTTTAACAACAGTATTGTTAACGAGAAAACAAATAAGAATAAACTTAGTTCACTATACTTATAATTTTGAATCTATGACTGCGGTTATTCGCAAAGTCTTTAATGTTGACTGTGTTAAATTCAGTACTTTCGGTTATTATGCAGTTCATTAAGTAAGTGTGATTCATTACTGTTATCTTCATAAGAAATTCTATTTCCAGCGTCTGGAGTTAGCGACAACTGACTTCTATTAAAATATCAATGTAGAGCATTCTGATATGCTACGTGAGAAAAACAAATATAATGAACGCCAGGAAAGTTGAGAGTACTTTGACCAACCAGAGTTCCTTGGAAACTTTCCAGAGAATTATAAAAATTCTACAGCTTGTGCTTTCTTTACTCTAAATTAACAAGCATCAAATCCGTTATTAGTATTAGCATATTCTTAAGATGATTCAACTATCTGAAGGTCATATAATCCACGGAACACTCTTTCATATTAACTAACACAGAATGCAAAAGTACTTCTGTAGGACGTTGAGAGTACACATTTTAAGGTCCACGAAGAGGATATGGAGTTGGTGGTGTTTTTGATGTATGATTGGTCAATCTTACAGTCAGTAGTGAGAAGGGTGATCTTGAGTGTGGTTGTTAGAGGCCTATACAGTGAAAGGATTCTTCATCATGAGGTCTTCAAAAAAATAAACTGGATTAAAGGTAGCCTTGACGACCCGAGAGAGAGACAGCTGCTTATGGCTGCCCACACGACAGTTTTATGGAAGAAAAGACTAACTTTCACCCACCAATTTGTAGATAATGTGAAATGTGTAAGAGTCAACTTAAAAATAAACAGGTCACAATCATGTTACGTAAAAAAAATATGGTTGTTCAAGAATAAATTCCGACTGAGTTAGACAGTGAAATAATCCACAGCACCACATCTACAGACTATTAAGTCATTACCACTCGCTAGATTGTGGTTATGACAGTAGGATAGAAAAAAGGTGAAAAATAAAAAGTAACATAGTTTAAATTCACGTGGACTACCGTAGTAATCTCCAATACCCAATTCAGGTGAATCTAGACAATCATATGACTTGTGTACTTTTATTTCTGATATCTTTATGGACGTGTTACTGTGTTTTGTAATTTATGTATCACTCCCTGCCCCCCAGCCTGTATGTGTGTTTGCCTGCTCATTTCCTTTGTCACATTGTTTTGGTGAAGTAGGTTACGGTGACCTCATTCACTACTTATCATTGGTTGTCCGATTCACCCCCCTTGTGTCTGTCAATATTTGGGACAATCGCATTTCTACATGCATATATATAATCCTAGATCACTTGTTTCGTTGATTGTGTGATTAGTGGGTTGCTAGGTTCCCTTGATTGCTGAGTCCTGACGGCTGACTGCATGTGATCCCTATTACTGGTTATTGCAATACAATTCTATTGCTATTACGAGTTCTGAGTTCTCACTGTGTTACTTGGTGACTGCTATTTGGAATACTGAGTACTAATAAGAACATTAATATTACGAAAACACGAGGACACTCAAAATCAGAATGACTCTGTGCACTAAAAATAGGCAAACTGGAAACAATATCAAAAAAACATATTTACCTAGTTTATCAGTGTATTCAACAGCTAGTGAAGATGATGCTGATGGTTCCGGTTCTTCTTCATCAACGACCACATGTGAATTCGGTGAAGTGAGATCAATAAATTCTTCCTGTGACGTTATGGTTTGTAGGTTAAGTGTGATATCCAACGGTTGAATTAGCATATCTGTAATTGGTTCTGTGGAATTAGCAACGTTTGAAATTTTAACTGCATCATCTCCAGCTGTTTGCTTCCCTTCATTTTCACAAGATCCGAACTGATTAGTTGATTTTGGTAGATGAATCTGTTTAGTAGATAATCCTGCCATGTTAGCTGTTCGTTTACGAGTTCGCCGACTGAAAAAGTAGTGTATTGTACTAGTCTGGCAATTTTAGGATATAAATAATTTCAATCTTTAACACCGACAATGACTGATGGTTGGGCTAAGCAGTGATGGAAGATGTAGGCAACATGGTTAGGGTCTACGTGACTGTCGTAACAAAAGATTGGAGACCCTGGGTGATACGAATTAGAATCGATAATCGTGATGCAGATCCAATCATTATATGTCTTCACCTAAACTGTAAGCTTAAAATCACCGTATATCTCTTATTCTACGTAACAGTTCTTTCAAAATCATATTCTGTGTCCAATCCGTTCTCTACTATCACTGGTGTAATTATAACTTCTAATTTGGTATTCATTAATGACGCGCTAATAAGGTGTGGTAACATAGACCATTAAACATATGTGTCACATTCGGTGTTGTACATGACTGCCAGAGTGACTAGTACATTAATTCAAATATGGATGTTATTCTAGGACATTGCTAACGATATATGATCAAAAAGCGCAGTGGTAACATTTGTACATTAAAGTAAACTTTTTGAACTAACATCGATGTTTGTGACAATTACTCCCAAGTGACTGAATGGCATCCAGATAATTTTGTACTAGAATAAAATATATTCTAACTACCTAACTATTGCGTGATCACGTAGGAGATTCTTGTTGTTTGTTCAGGATTTCAAATCTATTTGCGTTTCAGTGAAAATTAACAATATAGTCCTAAGCAAATCAATGTTAATTAGTTGGCTATGACAAGTATTACAATTAAATAAAATAACAAATTTAACAGAATTCAGAAACAGATAGTAACAAAGTGATGACAGTGGTCCATTTACAAATTATAGTCTGAATCCTAGGTTAACTTTGAGTATAAACATGCATGTTGTCATAACGCTAGATGACTAGTAAAAAAATGCAAATCTGAGCAACCTATTGAGTGTGAATAAGTTTTTCTGTTACTACATAAATACTTGCATATGGATGGTTTGTTTATATTCATTCACTTTGAGTAATGTTCCGTAGCACACATCTCGGTATTGTGTTCATCTAATAGTGGACTACTTATACATGTGGAAGTCACTCAACTGGAGTAGAAAATCACGACAACTACCTAATTATGTATCGAAAAATCAGCCCAATCTTACCTAAACCTCGGTGTTGATGTTCACAGTAAATCATGAAGGCAGTTGAATTCTCGTTAGACGCTACCATATTATTGACTGGAAATCTAAGTTTAGATAGCTGATGATTGGTTTAACGGATATAAAGTTAAATAAATGCAAGTGTATAAGTTTCATTGCTATTTGAGAGCAGAAAGTGTAAATACGAAATCCTAATATGAACATGCAATACAGGTATACCCAGCTAATGTGCTATAAACAGGACGAAACACTTGTCTTAGTAAAGACAAGGCAATTTGCTTATGGTGCTCACACTGAACGAGAGGTTAGTCAAATGCAATCCTTAATATCAACAGCAGGAAACTATAAACATTAGGTACATATAATCTTTCGCTCTCTCATTTTTTTACATGAAAACGCATCATTTCACGAAAGAATAATGATCCAAGAAAATAGATATAAGTTACCACGGCTTTCTCGCGCTTGTAACGAAATTGGATGAGTCAATCATAGCCAAAAATTTGTCCAATTCGGCCAAGTTGATTGGATAAACGGAATAATTCGGTTGTGAACAAAGTTGACTGGAAGGTTGTCCATATTTCAATAATGTTTTAAGAGACAATGCATGAATCCTGTAATACACCTAAATAGGAGAAGTGAAAAACGCAATGTTAAGATAGCTAGTTAAGATAACATAATATGAAAACGAATTAATACGATGAAACTTATTAAAAAACTAAGTACTAACAAAGCTATAAGAAGGAATCGATTTAAAGCAAACTGAAAAGCTGACTTTGATGCAAAGATAGCGTTTATTATGCTGTTCGAAAAACAATGAGTGATCTGTAATTACAACACCTAGTTCAAAAAAACTCGACAATATCTTAACAACTTTAAATATATCTGCCATTTACCATATAGGACTTTACATACACTGCAAACTGTACTAGGTAGCAGTGTTATATCAAATAATAAAATCCAGATGCATTGTCTACTGCATGTTGATTACCTGAAGGACTCGCTTATAGATAAAGCACAGATTTATAAATTAATGTTCGAGACATATTTCATTTTCGTAAGGACTACTGGTGCTACACGGTGGACTAAACGGAAGTAAGAGGCACATGATCTGAATCTGTAATGGCAGAAAATTGAGTGACAGTTCAAATGGAAATATAACGAAAAACAAATCGTAGATTGTGTTTCATGCTACTTGTTAGTGGGTGAAAATTAATTCCTTTTAGACGAATTTAGGCATGAAGACGAACACATTTAAAACCTGCAGAATAAATAAAAGGCACATAGAGATATGACATAGACGTTGATTCCGTTGTTTAGGATGACAATGAAAGCTCTAATATGAAAATACGTAGTTCAGAAGACTCAACGTTTAATTAAACTTAAAATATCTGCTAATATGCTTTACTACATGGTGGTGCGCAGAAACTATAGAGGGTAATATTTTTTTTCGACTTGATAATGAAGACTGTCCTAACATGACTACAAAAAGCATTCACAATATTATGTATGTAAAGAATCAACACTGCTTCTACTTTGATTTACAAACAATATTACAAGTTAATAATTTCTGGCTACTAACAAGTAGTATAAAATAACATTCGGCTTTTAAGGTAAGATGGCAAAACAAATTAACAGCCATTTACGGGACGTTCTTAATCGGGACTAATAAATATTGATGACTATGCACCAACACGTCGACAATAAACTCAAAATTACAAACTTATACTGGTATTGGTTACATTCATACATATCTAAATAGCTAATTCATTCACATGCATAACTAGAATACTAACTTAGGATTTATTCCATGTGTAAACCTACCACGGATGGACAAGTGATAAACATCTGCTCAATCGATTCAAACGGCACAACTGTTATAATAAGTTTGGCAACTAAAAATTTAAACAGTACATCTGATTCAGGATAAATTTGAAGTATCTGACAAGGCAAAGTAAAGCAACTAACCAACGTTATTAGTTTATAAGTAATGATATTATTACTCAAATGTCATTGTATATTTTACTTGTGTAATGAAGAAAGAGATCACTAGAAAGATTGGAAAATTTTATAAGATTATGTTTTCCACTTTTAAACCGGCAAGTGTGTCGAGGAATCACGAAAAAAACGTTTAACTCAGGACACATTAATTCTTCACTTAAAAATGGTTTACAGAACTTACAAAAAAAGATCCAGTTACAGTATACGATATTAGTATCAAAACAAATATTAGCTATGCATATGTGCACGAATAAGAATAATCCAAGCAAACGTGAGCCATGAAAAAATAATGTCTACAGAATAATGATGTATTTCGAGTGGATAACTAGTACTTGAATTCAGTACACATATATAAAAGGCAAATATATATTTCAGACGTAGATTCCTAGACACCGTGATTATAAGAAATACTGTCCAATTTGAATAAAGAATTTCAAATGGAAAATAGTTTCAAGTGGAATAAATATTAATTAGTAAATGCAGGTTTGAATCGCTCTACAAGAATATCAATGACTGCGAAACTGCATGATATTGGTTAAAATTTCAACATGGAGCATATGGTACCTCAAGACTATAGGTAAGCCTTGTCAAATAATGTAAACCTAGCACAAAACTCCGGTCAACGAGGGCTGTTTATCAGCTACCACTAACAGACAACATCGACCTAACCCAGTTCCTTAAAATGAACTACATGAAGTAGATGTTAACACTCAAATACAAGCTGAAATACAAATGGTTAAATCATTAAGCAGATGCTCCTTCTTAGAGAATAGAAAATAAACACATTTATTGCGTATATAACAGATAAATTTATTTGATAATGCACTATTTAACCACCACTAATATATTTATCAAATAAATACTAGCAGAGTATCTGGTAAGCGAAAATGAGAAGGCTTCTTGAAAACTAAGTTAGCGAAATTACTATGAATACAAATATTAAAAAGAAAATTCTAATCAGTTAATGCTTTTAATCACTATCAATGATTTCCAGGTACCGATCCGAATAAACCGTATAATTGGTATTGAGGTGATTGTATAAAAATATGCGATCACTTGTTGAGCTTAAGTATACTATTTGTGTTTTCCAGAAGTCATTATTATTACAAGGTCTTATAAGGATCAGTGTACTTGAAGATTTACACTACAAATTGGTTCTTATATTTTCCTAGTATGGAACTAAGCAGTAAGTGCAGCTGCAACCTCGTTAGAGAACAAACCCCAGTACCTACAGGTCTTGCAGCAAGGGCCAAATTATCATTAAGCGATACACATATCAAATTTAAGTCAATCCGCGATATATTGCAAGACTATCATTCAGTGTTTATTAGTGGATGACTGCCTAACTGTACAGATGGCTGAACTCTATTGTTCACGACTTCTAATTAGAAGTTAGAAAGCTGCCTGTAGTACTTAGTCACTAGTAAGAACATGATGATTGTTATTACTAGATGTCATGGGGATTGATGTATTTGACTTTTCATAAAACGTAAATATTATCATAAGAAAACTCATTTTTCAACATTAATCTCATGGAAACCACATCGTGACGTAGAATTATTATTATGATTATTAACAAGCAACAGTTGAAAAGAACAGTAAACTATATATAAAAAGTAGTAGTACATACTTCAATTGCTTCAACTGCTCGAAAAGGTATTTTATTATAAACAATAATCTTTTTTGGATATCTTGCTCCGGCAGCATCTAGTGATTTCAATGCTTCATGATACAAATGTAGAACATGCATTAAACAGGATGATATTTTTGATGATGGAAAAGATGATGAATGCAGGTCATCGGATTGTTTCATCATATTAAGTTGTGCATCTTTCTCAGCACATTTAGCTAACATATAATGACATAACCAAGCCTCTTCTTCCTCCTTACATTGGTTCAATTTACTCGTATACACTCTGCTATTATTATTATTATTGTCAGATAAAGTATTTTCTAATGTAACAGTTAGTTCATTTTTGGTAAGTGAATAATTAACAGTCCCATTTGTGGCTGTAATTGTAGTGGTGGTAGTGTTAGTAGTAGTTGGTTGGTGTTTGCATAAATTTAGTACACTTTCATAAGATGAACGGGCTAATTGTAACATTCGATAACGCCATTTACGGCATAGATTCAAATGAACATCAGGGAAATTCCTGTATTCGGACTAAGTGAACAAACATACGAAAAAGAAAATGAGAAGCAGAGAGAAACAAGTAGAATTATTGTGTATAACAACGAAAGTCAACTATACAATGCAATAGCATATGCATGGACGAGCATGATATAGGTCAATACTCAATCACTGGCCAATATAAATATATCAGCGCTACAAAATGTCAATCATTGTTATGACGTGAAGAAAGGAAGGAGAAGGGGAGGATTTTGTTGGTTGATGCGAACACCAATGACATGCATGCCTAGTTGAGAATGTGCGATTGACCTAAGCCCACTCACCCCCAGGCTGACAATAGGACAACCAGAATTGAGAACAGGAAGACAGAGAGAGCGGGAACTGAGAACCGGAGAACCCGAGAACGTATTATATTTTAATCATGCCTTTATATACACATAAAATCAGACCACACAGTAAACCACTCTTAAATCTAACATTGATACAGAACTGATTACCACAAGTGGTGTTCGTCAAGGTTCTCCGCTTTCCCCATTTTTATTTAATTTTATCATTGATATACTTTTAGAGTTGACATTTTCATCGTCTGACTTCGGCGGGGTTGACCTCCTTCCAGGAGATAAACTTGCTGACTTAGAATATGCAGATGATATAGTTCTCTTAGGCGAAAATGCTGATAAAATACAGAATCTTTTGACTACCTTAAACAAGAATGTAAGGATGTTCGGGATGCGATTCTCTCCACCCAAATGCAAAATGTTACTTCAGGATTGGATTGATTCGACACCGAAGTTAGTGATAGGGAGTGAGGCAGTTGAATGTGTTGACCGCTTCACTTATCTTGGCAGCCTCATCAGCCCTGACGGTCTGGTGTCTGCTGAAGTCTCTGCGCGTATACATAAGGCCCGATTAGCTTTTTGGAATTTGCGTCATCTGTGGAATAGGCGAGACATCCGATTACTGACCAAAGGACGCGTTTACTGCGCAGTAGTTCGGTCCGTCTTACTTTATAGATGCGAAACATGGCCATTAAGGATAGAGGATATTCGTAGGCTCCTGGTATTCGATCATAGATGTCTTCGAAGCATTGCTCGTGTTTTCTGGGACCACCGAGTAAGCAATACGTGGGTTAGGAATAGAGTACTAGGTAGATACGGTAAGTCTATTGATGAAGTAGTAAATCTTCATCAGCTAAGGTGGTTAGGACATGTGTTACGTATGCCTGACCACCGTCTACCTCGACGAGCAATGCTGTCTGGTGTAGGAGCAGGGTGGAAGAAAGCTAGGGGCGGCCAAACCAAAACATGGCACCAGTCCATGAAGTCATTGACAATTGGGCTGAGCCATGTTAATAGGTGCAGACTACCTGGTTGGGGTCCGCGTGACGCTCGTAATAAATGGCTAGAGACCTTGGGTGATATGGCTCAAAATCGTTGGCAATGGCGCAGGTGCATCCACTCCTTGTTTTCCTCCAAATTCTAAGTTTCTGAACTTATCATAATTTTCTCTTTACTGAATCATATTTTCTTAAATCTTCTCGGTCTCTATTCCCTTCCATGAATACTAACTCTGTTACTACCTTCCCCACTCTGGGATTTGATTCGATAATTTAATCTCTATCTGCTAATTGAGACATGGCAACTTGAACTGACGTACGCATGTACCAAGTTCTACGTTGCAACTGTCTGTCTGTCTGTCTGATACAGAACAAAAGAAATAGTGGTAGTGAGTGGGGAGAACTTGTACGCAATAAAGTAGACGTAGTCCGTAATAATAAACAATACACAAAGAATCAATACACTAAACGAGAGAACCGGGCAAGGGGAACGTAACAGTCATAGAAATAAAATGATTACATCACTCATGAATAAAATAACGAGAATAGTCCCCCAAAATACAGTTCTGAAAGTTCGTCACTTTTCTTTAATTGCCCGGCATAACAATCATAATCCCAATAGCTAAGTGGCAACGTTAGAGACTATGAAACTGTGCGGAGTAACTTCGAATCTTACACGGAGCATTAGTTTCATGAGGATTGCAGACTTACAAATTACTGTGATACCAAATACCGCCAAGGTGATCTCTAGTGTTGCTGCCAGCTAGGTTATTTTCAGGTTAATCGTACCGTAAAACAATTCTTTTTGAAGTGCCTGTGAACGGAACTGTGTTAGGCGTAGGCTTATAAACATGGGTGTGGTAAAAGAAACTAAAAGATAACTGCTTGAGGCCAGTTACATACAGCCACCTTAGTAGGAGTTTGTGATATGTTACTTTTGTAGTTTAAAACCCTTACAGCCAGAGAAAAGCTGAGACATGCTAATTCCCATCCGTAGAGGGAGACGAATTAGCTGATTATCTGAGAGAAACTCCTGACTGCTATCACGTTGCATTGCATTCAGCAGTACGTCTCTACGATGATTACTACAAAATAAGTGACTGGAAAACTCATATAAACACCGCAATTTAAATTGTTTCCAAACCGTCAACATACTTTTTTCACAATCCTGGCACCATATGAATGCAACTGATAAGCCAAACAGCCACGTTCAATCAGCAACGTAATAGTATCAGGTTGTAAGTGTAATGCTATATTAAAACAACGTAGACAACGTGAAACAGCTTCAGCGGAGACTCGTTCAGTTCTTAAGTTAGTCTAAAATATACATAAAAATAATATAAAAGCATCACTTTATCATAATTAATTAACAATTTAGGGACGACGAAGCATTCTACGCACAACAATGAATTAACCAATTTAGCAGATACAAGCTCGTGCAAATAGCATACGATAACAATCTAAATAAGAAGACTAGCAATATTCGTGGTCAAACCGAGATATATAGAGCGTGACTTGAACTCCAGGGTTTAGTGATTGAAAGTCGGAATAGTTAACCACTGAGACATCGCTCCATTTTATTCGTAACTGAGTTAAACGAAGGTTACATTTTATAAACTTTCAGTGATTTTCGTATAATATAAATCTTCATATACAAACAAGTGCGTGTTGACTGGAAAATCACTGAAGAGTGGCTTTTTATTGTGGGGATCCAACAATTTGCTACGACTAATATCACGCTATGTACATTTTTAAGAAACGAGAGAATGAATGCTATGTGCTAATCACTTGGTTTGAAAACAGAATAGACCGATAAATTGTTGTAGTCATACGAATCAAAACCAATAGTAGAAAATGGCCTACCGCACTGACTATAAAACTTGAAATGCTAATTCATGATATTTAGTGAATGAGAAACTTATATAACTAAATGAAAGTAGGCAAGTGGAGTTAAGCGGTAACTTTAGTCACTATGACATACGAACTGAGTTAGTCAAATACCCTCCATGTTGTAATTACTAGACTGTGGCTAAAATAAACAAATACATAACTAACCACTCCTTATTAAATTTACTGATTAATGAGATAAAAGGTTTTGATATGTGACCTGTATACAACCAATCATAATATAAAATATGCATGCAATATATATTACTCGAATAACTAACAGATTTTAGCAATTCGATAAAAACAAAAAGGAGACAAGAGAAGTTAGCGATTTAAATTACTAAATCTTAAATTACCAAATTTAAGACTTCTTCTAATTCACTTGAATAGATCAAACCTAATGAGGCCCATGTATCTACACGGCGTGGAGAAACGCGTAAATCCTGTAGATAATACTCCACGGCACGACTAGATTAAACAAAAACAACCAACATAAAGTAGTATTAAGATTAACCAAGTCATGCATAATGAATAATAATAATATTTCTTAGAGTAAATGATGTGCATTCCGGTATGTTCTTGAGTTGAACAGTTTATGACTGATAAATCTCGGCTACCCAATGGATGCGCAACATTAGTAGATGACCGAGTAATACACGAACTTTAACAACGGCCAAATATTCTTAGTCGTCCTCGATACTAAGTGGCCATGAGATGGAGAACAAAAAATACAAGATCGATGCCAAACAGTCTAATAATAAAATTTTTTAATTTATATCATACAACCGAATATATACAAGCATATAAGTACAAACTGCACAGAAGACCAATAAGAATAAGAAAAACAATACAAAGGAAAGATCCTAATGATGCAAAACTAGTGTGACACATATTCAATTAATTCTAGTTCATGAGTTTAAAACGGTAGTCAGTCAGTCAGTTACAACGCAGAACTTGGTACATACACACATCAGCTCAAGTTGCCGTGACCCAATTAGCAGATAGAGATTACATTGTCTGACCAAATCCCAGAGTAATGGAGGTAGTAACAGAGTTAGTATTAATGGAGAGATTTAGAGACCGAAGATAAGACTTGAGAAAATATAATTCGGTAAAAAGAAAATTCTGAAACCTAGAATTTAGAGGAAGACAAGGAATTGATGCGCCTGCGCCATTACAATTTAAAACGGTAAAGAAATTATACACGGATTAGGTGAGAGGACAAGAAGAGGGAAATATAATGCACTATACGTGAGGAACGAAAATGCACAAAATAAGATTTCGAAAATCAGTTCCACAGGCACAGTCATTCTTCTCGCCTCCTCCTTTATAACATTTCAAAATGGAGAATATTTGTGGTTAACGTGCAGGATAAATTAGCCGAAAAGCTTTGATTGTCGTTTTAGGTAACATCATTAGAGCATATGCTTCAGAATGAAGAGAACAACAACTACGTAACAGCTAATCTTGACGACTTGAAACTGAAATAGTCTTCCTCATATGAGACAGATGAGGTTTATATAACCTTAGATTGATAAGAAGCTAAAAAAATTAACGCCTACGAGTTATGAATTAGGCGAATGTTGATTAGCTGGTACGATAAGTGCTTGACCAAAAACTCCTTAGTGAAAAGAAAGATAGAATACACCATCCAAGTAGACAAACTTCCAATGAGTAAGAAGAATACTTTTGTATATCAACAGACAGACCACTTGGTAAGGAATAATGCATAATAAATAGAAACAAAAACTAAATTTGAGTACGGAAACGAGTAACAAAGCAAAGCTATAATAAATGAGGAACAGAAAATAGTATGATAACTGTAATAAATCTATGGAAAGCATACCATTCAGGAAATACAAATGGCTTGTCAAGTCAACAAAGAGTTCTAACATTACAAACAATAGATTCCTAAAATTATTACTTGTTAGTATTTGTCTAATTGTAACATGAATGGACAACAATTAAATAAGTTCTACAACAATAGAACAGTCTATCAGTTGAATGAAAAATTCTGACAGATAACGTTTCTTGAAGTGTTTTCAGACAATGTCGCTTAATGAGGGAATTAAATTATTTTGTATACATACAAATGAAAAGACAAATTTAAACTAAATGAAAATGAAAAAAAGAACTAGTGTGAAGTAAAACAAACGGATGTGTGACTAAATCCTAATGAAAAGATGTAATATAAAGCGAATCATGCATAGGAATTATAAATTATTTATAAATCAGTCTTTCAAGGATCTACATAACAATAAAACACAAGGAACATCATAAAAATTACGAGAAGTTATAACAATTATTTACTTTCAAATAAAATACAAGTAGTTAAATCAAATACGTAAAAATACTCCTTAATCTACTACAAAAGAATAAGAACTGATAATAAAAAACGACAAAGAATCATTTTAATGTGATGAATACTCATTTATTGATTAGAAATGATTAGCTAGATGTCACACCTTATGTATGCGGAGGTTAGTGATACAACCGAGTTGTTCAAACGGAAGGTGGGGTGTAATTGGGTACGAACAAATGACATAATGACTGAAAGTCAAACAATTTAATCACTGATCTGTAGATCCGTTTTCATGTGATATGTGAATAACTAAATAAGCGATATTACGCTTTGGGTGAAAATAATTGAAGTAACTTAAATAAACCACTCTCCTTCATACTTCACGATGATGCCTTAATGGTATTTCTTGTATACATAATAAAACAAGTTCTCTTAAATGTATGCGAGAGACCATCACTACTTACTTTCCTATACAGTGTAAGTGTTTTCCTTTTTGAGGTAACCAAAGAGGAAACCGATATAGGGGTAGTCTTGATGACGTGAGACCGTGACCACAATGCCAAATGGACAACTTCTTGAAACCCGGCAGATAGGCATTTTTAGATATGTTAGCTACGTGTACTTGTAAAGGCCTTATCATAGGATGTGGAATTAGTAGAGTAAGATGTGCATTTTTCAGTGCATATATTTTCCAACTCAGTCCTTCTGTTGTGAGACGGAAGAATTGTTGCAATGCTGGTAGTCGGAGGAGAAAACCCTACTACAATCACAAAGTTTGGTAGACAAAAGTCATTAATCAATAAAACCCATAAAATCAAGACCCAACTATCATACCAACCGTATTAACATGCAAACATGAATTTTAAAGATATGTCGAAAACAATAACCTACTCGAAATGATTGTTTTTCATATAGTGATCAGCGATTAAATAATACATGGATTTCGTCAGAAAACTACAAGCATAAAACAAACAAAAGTCAAGTAACTATAATTTACATAAAAACAAATTGTGTATTATGAAAATAAAACTATTGTAATAATGGAATTGCTGTTGTCTACAAGTCCAACTTTACACGTGAAACCTGTTGCATCTGAAGCAGGGATGGCTGATATTATCGATTCTATTAGCCGCCGCGCTATTGTCTACAGCTAGTCGTGTCAGAGCATATGGCGAACTGTCATCTGAACTTGTAACCTCAAGTGGTGTCCGTCAAGGCTGCCCACTTTCCCCATTTTTGTTTAATTTCATAGTTGACATACTGTTAGAAACTACACTTTCATCGTCTGACTTTTCAGGAATCGATTTCCTACCAGGAGATCCACTTATTGACTTAGAATATGCTGACGATATAGTCCTGTTTGGCGAAGACGCTGATACGATGCAGAAACTTTTAACTGCAATAAGCTCGACTGCAAGCATGTTCGGAATGCGTTTTTCCCCCTCTAAATGCAAACTATTGCTCCAGGACTGGTTTTCGTCAACCCCTGAACTAAAGATAGAAAGTGAAGTAGTTGAGCACGTCGACCACTTCACGTATCTTGGAAGTCTGATTAGCCCTAGTGGGTTAGTCTCTGGCGAAATCTCAGTACGAATTCAAAAGGCTCGTTTGGCTTTTGCCAACTTACGTCACCTATGGCGTAGACGAGATATTCGTCTCTCAACCAAAGGGAGAGTGTACTGCGCAACAGTTCGCTCTGTCTTACTGTATGCGTGTGAGACGTGGCCATTAAGGGTTGATGACACTCGAAGGTTATTAGTTTTTGACCATCGATGTCTACGAAACATCGCTCGCATTAACTGGGATCACCGAGTAAGTAATAACGAGGTTAGACGACGGGTGTTAGACAAATGTGGTAAATCAGTCGATGAGGTTGTAAATCTTCATCGACTGAAGTGGTTGGGACACGTGTTGAGTATGCCCAACCACCGTCTACCTCGACGCGCAATGCTGGCTGATATAGAAATAGGATGGAAGAGAGTTAGGGGTGGCCAAACTAAAACATTGCATCAGTCCATGAAGTCACTGACTGCCGGTTTAAGTCGTGTCGGTAGATGCAGACTACCTGGATGGGGTCCTCGCGATTACCGTAACCAGTGGTTAAAAACACTGAGTGACATGGCCCAGAATCGGTCACAATGGCGCAGATGTATTCACTCATTGTCCTCCCTTAAATCATGAGCTTTAAATTATTCCATTACTTTCTCTATGTTCACATTCCTTGTTACTATTATTATTTTATTTTATAGAAGTGATTTCTACTAGTGGTGGTGGTGTTAATCTTGCGATTCATGATATCAAATTTACACTTAAATTATTTGGATAATCAGAGCCACTAGTTCATATGGGCTTAAATTTGAATGCAATTATAATAAAAAACCCCAGCTGAATAACTAATGACATTAAAGAAGAACTGGATAACTTTTTCGACTAAATTTAAGACTACTAAACAATGTAAACCCATGATTGTTAACTTAGTGGTTAAAAAAAATTCGAGTCTGTTATGTGAGGCAGCTACCCACAGGTAGTAAAGGATGAGGTCACGCAATAAATCGCGAACTGACTGAAACTAGAAACGCCAACCGTAAGACACCGGATTACAAGGTTTAACTGTCAATCGTTCAACACGAAAACTAATGATTTCAAGTTCAATTCCTTGGTGAGGTCGCAGATAAGCATTGCTGAAGAATCTCACACTAGGAGGAAAGAGCTGTTCAATCCTTCCACGTTTTCAGTGGATGTCTGAACCAGGTCGATTCATGATATCAAATTTACACTTAAATTATTATATATATATATATATATATATATATATATAGTCTTAGTTATATGTTTGTCACACAATATTGGCCAATCACATGTTTTCTTCCAGACATGTCAAAACCAATAGGATTGCCTATTAACGTGAATCCTCCCCACAACATAAATTGGAAAGACAGAGATACAAGCACGAACTTCGGTTTCAGACCACAATGAAATATACAGGCGAAATATGATTATATTTACACCTTAATATTTGCACATTATTGAACCATTCCTGAACAAACGCGTTGAAAGGTTCAGTTGAATATATGAACTAGTAGGATTCTTCCTTGGGTTTTACCCCACCTTTCCATAAAACTTTGACGCAGAATATATCTGATAGGTTGACATACTATTAATAAAAAACCCCAGCTGAATAACTAATGACATTAAAGAAGAACTGGATAACTTTTTCGACTAAATTTAAGACTACTAAACAATGTAAACCCATGATTGTTAACTTAGTGGTTAAAAAAAATTCGAGTCTGTTATGTGAGGCAGCTACCCACAGGTAGTAAAGGATGAGGTCACGCAATAAATCGCGAACTGACTGAAACTAGAAACGCCAACCGTAAGACACCGGATTACAAGGTTTAACTGTCAATCGTTCAACACGAAAACTAATGATTTCAAGTTCAATTCCTTGGTGAGGTCGCAGATAAGCATTGCTGAAGAATCTCACACTAGGAGGAAAGAGCTGTTCAATCCTTCCACGTTTTCAGTGGATGTCTGAACCAGGTCGATTCATGATATCAAATTTACACTTAAATTATTTGGATAATCAGAGCCACTAGTTCATATGGGCTTAAATTTGAATGCAATTATAATAAAACCGTTACACCTTACCTGGTAAATCAGTTAATAATAGTAATGTAAGTGCCAAATCGACAGCTTTCAGGTCTCACAATCAGAAAAGTACTTTGGAGACTAATAATTTAAACTTAATTGGTCTAAATTCAGTAATAAACTATTCAAAGTATTGAGCTATAATTATACTGTACAACCAATGATAATTATTTCACTCATAGAATGGTTGAATGGTTATGACGTTTTACCACCACTTTTCTATTTTCAGTGGTTTCGCGAACCTAGTGGACAAAATCCAGTAGTTGTTAGGATAAAAGCAGCTCTGAGTAAACATATCATTACTGCGGTCAATTTTAAGGTATACCATTATACCTTCATTAGCTATACGTTGGAACTGTCCCATAAATTCTAAATACGAAGCATTAACATATTTAGTGACCTCAATTTTAAAAAAGAATCAGTTGCTTTCATGTATCGCACTTCCGTTAGATTTCACCTAAGTACACAAATAATTCACATGGTAATAAAAATATAATGAGACGTTAGTAACAGTAAAAGTAATCAGACCGCCACCACCAACACTAACCTTAATCCTTTAGGAACAGATGGTAAATGTTGAATGTCTTTTACTTTTGATTGTATTACCATGTCTATATCACTTTTTGGCAAAATTTTCTTATATTCATTAGGTGATATGATTTTTGATGTATCACACAAAAACTTCAACATCTATTAAGATCGTACACAAGAGAAAAAAAAGATATCATCATCGAGGTATACTAATGAGCGCCAATCATGATAAATGAAAACTGTTGACAACTTGACTACAAGTAACCGCATTATTCGAATGAGGTTTGGCCGTAACGTTTACAATCCCCATTAAGTCTTATGTATCTGGAATTTTCGGCCACCTATTCGTTTATTTAGTGTATAAATTATGGTATATTGGAGTGAAACTTTCATCAAACATTAAGTTGCAAGTGACTAAAGTTACGGTTAACTGACTGCTATGAACAAGTTGACTAAATACTAGGAAGCATTGAACAGCTGTCCCGTAATAGTATGAGACCCGTGTAATAAACATTTAACCGTCAACACCACCAGGTTAGCATCTAATGGTAAAATTCTCACTTGAACGAGCTTGCGATTGGTAGGGAGATATAAACAGGGTCAGTCCCTGTAGGGGTTATGAGTGTGCCTTGGCGAGAGGTCCTACACGCAGACAAGTGATTTCTGGTTTTCAGTGGAACTCACTCGAGATCGGTGGCGAATAAAAGAAAGAAATTTAAAACAATTTCAAAAAAATTTCAATATTTGGTGTCTAGCGCACATCATACGGTTAACCGCAGACACAAACAAACGCATTGTAATACTTTGTCTTATTACATAAAGATTTAAAAAATGTGCAGTCCACCTTTAAAACACCGAACCTATTGGTATTTTTAAGAAATCATAATACTTTACAGAGGTAACTCTAATAGTTTGATATCAAAATGAAAGATTACATCAGTGTAGTGCCTATATATATATATAAGCTACTTCATGATAAGCGGCTTAAATAAAACTTAGAACATCCCATAAATAATTAACAACCAGTAAACTCACCTCATTCGAAATAGAAAGGGTTTTTATGCTGTCATATTCTGGAAAGGGACTAGGATAGGAGATCAAAAATATGATTTTTGCACATTCCCAATCTAATGACTAGAAATAAAACAGAGTTAATTACTAATGACTGAATCTACGCGAAATTATAACAAAATTATAAAGTGTGAAGTAAAAAACCTAAACAGTGAGTACAAACATCAATTAAAGGTATAACCACTGTAAATCCTACACCGCAAAATATAATTGTCACTTTTCGTAATATGTATCACTGTAGTCAGATAACAAATGAAAACCACGAAGCACCGGAAACGTGTTCCGTTCTAAAACGAGACTTCTTAACAGTGCGCGTCCATGACTCTATCAGGGATCAGGCTGAGGATATTCAAGATTAATGATGAGAGCTTAATCATTAAATCACTAAGTTTTAATTTAATAGCTGACATTTTTAACTCTTGTAAGTTGGCAACACTGTACGACTATCATTCGATTTTATTGCAGAGTAACAGCCCCACTCCAGAAATATCTAACACGTTTCATAAGACTTAGTAACATTTGTAGAAAAAAGTCGAACTGCAACGCATAGAGCACTTGGCTTTGAGCCATACTTTTTATGTTTACGGTTTAGTGATACTACTCGGTAACCATGACCGAAATAGGTGAAGGTGAACTTGAATACGTAACCTAGCGATCAACAGTCGAATGCATAAAACAATAAGTCATCTCTCTCCTTCCCGTAAGGGTAGTAATGTTAGTTGAAGACCAACTAGAGAATGGAATCGATAAATAATAAATATGAAGTTATATTAAAAAATTAATGTTTAGGTGAAAAAGTGGGTGATTTTTGCACCACTGTAACATAATTCGAATCGTGTCAATCAATCAGTATCGCTTGTGCTCAGCATAATAAATCTAAATCCAAGTCAAGTGAGCTCTTGCATCTTGTGAATAAAATTTCGTTAGCCACCAACACTCCAATGATGATGACCACCTATATAACTGAAATGATCTGTTAGTTCACTCTCAACAGTGCAATTAGACACTGACACAAACGAGAAGTGAACACCAGAGTAATAAATAATTCTTCAGTCTATTTTGAATACCCTTAATACAAAGCAAAGCTGATTACTGAACCAAAGAACTAGAAAATCCATTTAAAAATAAGCTAGACATCAAAATTAACAAAATACGATTGGTATGTTTTTACCCAACTTCGCTTAGGACTATAGTGTAAGTTATCTCCAAGGTGCAAGATATGCGTTTAATAAAGAAATTATTTGATCAATTAAATAAGGCATTCAAACAACCGCTACATTTCACATGTCCATTTTCATTTATTCACCATTATGTGTCAGTTGATAGGACACAAACATAAACATGAATGTGTAGATTCCAGTTAAAGAACAAATAGTCAGTGTCACATTGATTATATTCGGTGTCATGTTTCCTTAAATTAAATACCTCCCCCCTCCTCTCCTTATACAATTATTTTACTGATAGTACTCAACAAAAGTTCAAAAAAAATTTACAAATGATCGAACGAAAGTAACAGTCTATAAACATGCTAACTGTAGGTGTGAACCATTAAATAGGTCCAAACTACATGGTCATAGTCTGCTTGATTATTGTAACAAAACTTTGGAAGCGTCAGATGATGTGGCTCAGAATCAGTCGTCAAGACGCAGATAAATTATATTTCCCTTGTCATATCTTTTCTACGGCTACTGACATTATTACTTTTACTACTACTTCCTGGTATATATCTTGGTGTATTAATGTGGTGAGCAAAGGAAATATATATTGTGGTGTTGGACATCAATCTAATGATAATACCGATTTGTTTTGCCTTTATTAAACGTGAAACATACACAATGATAACAAGATATCTGTCATTCTCCAACGGAATAAAAAATGACCAGAAACATCACTGAAACAGTGACTAATTAATCGCTTGTTACTGCAGTGGTAGTTTCTCAGGTACATCCTAACACGCGTCACATCTCGTGCCGTGTTCACATGATAAATTTGAAAGAGTATTTCACTGAGTACATTAACTTTAAAGTTTAATTATGGAGGCTAAGAAGGGAGGTCTTGCAGACATCCTTCCAGTTGATGTACTGATATACCGGGTACCTAATGAAGATTGATTATCTTCCAGAACTGTGCTCTAGAACATTATATCAACTATTATAACTGTGGATAATGTAATCATTTCATTTGTATGACTGTTACGTTCCCCTTACCCGATCCTCCCGTTTAGTATACTTACTCTTAGTACATTGATTATTACTATGAACTACGGTTACTTAATTGTGTAGAAGTTGTACCATTCACTGCCACTCTTCCCTTCGCTCTGTACAAATGTTAGATTCTTGATTGGTTCACTGCGTGGTCTGATTTTACGTGTATATAAAGGCATGATTAAAATACAACACATTTTTCGTTGTTTTGTCCGTTCCCGATTCTGGTTATTCTATTATCGGCCTGGGGGTGAGTGGGCATAGGTCAGTCGCGCATTATCAACTAGGCACACTCTATTGACGTTCGCGCTACACCCACCCAAAACCATCCTTTCTCACGTCATAACATGTACGCAAACAATGTCCACAGGTAAATCGAAGTTTATTAATCAAGTCAATGATCTCTATAGTTTATTCGTGATTGTATTAACGGACTCGTCGTTTCACACGTATGTGCAAAACCAGTAGTTATTAACAAAGAAGCAAAAATAATCAAATGCATTCCGATCGGCTGCCAAACTTCTCAATTAATCCAATACAAATTTCGCTGAAACTACTCAACGAATTTTGAAGCTGCTCAAGTTAACAAGACAGGCTTCTATATTACGCTTAATTTCCAGTCTGCTTCTATGCTGTGGCTACATAATTCAATCTTGAGTGTAAAAATAAACCAAAAACTGCAGAAAAGAGCCGTCTATTAGTAACCATTTCGTACTCCTCCTCAAAAATGTTTATTTAACACTCGCTGCATGTCAGTTATTGAGAAGTCAACTGATTCTACCCGTCACTTAGGTAACTGGATCATTAGGCATACTGATTGTTACAGAATGATGGGATTGTTCAACATATCAGTTGATCCCATTAGTTATTCATGTGCGTTCTCTACTAAATACGGTTTGCCGTGTCGACACCTAATGACCTGTGTAACATACACTAGTAGCGATGCCCCAACAGGAACTATTGGTGCAAGGTAGTTGCAAGCTGATTCATATATATTTTTTGTGATTGTTGAAGGATACTTTCCTGTACGAATATAAGGACGACCAAGGAGAATGAAAGTACTTACTTGATTGGTGGCGTTGTTATCGGACGAACAGTTTATAGCTTATATACACAGCATGCAGCATGTAGTATGTAAAACTGTACTAATACCTAGCTAAATTGGACCTGCACTACGACGGCCGCCTATCATGTTATTACTTATACATAGACCTCCGTTCGTAGTAAATATCAAAGAACTTGTTAGAGGATCAACTGTATCAGTAGCTAATGAAGTAACTAATTCACTTTGTCCTACCATTCGAAACTATGAGTAAATGGACGTGGGTCTTGACGTAACACCTAGTCGTCGTTTTAAGATTAACAACGAAGGTCATAAACTCTTATGTAAAAATAACTCATAATAACCAAACCAAAAATACGGTAATAATGAATAAAAGTGTTAAACAACCTACTTCTTGCTGATTACCACTCGTGACCGAACTCCACCAATTAGATTTACATAAACTATTCTGCTGCTGTTGTGTTTGTTGAAACTGATGATCGAATATATCGGAACAAGTGAACAAGTTTTTCAGAGTATTAATCCATTCCGGTATAAAATTTACATAATTATCAACAGACTTAGGTTTGATACAATCAAAAAGTGTCACAAAATCATGTGATTCCAATAAATCCAGCAACAAGTATTTCTCCATTGATTGGCAGTTGTTGGTAGTAATTTCACGTGTTAAACAACCGGATAATAGACATTTAATAGCACAACTTAAAACTTGAGTCAGACGAACACAATCAATTGGCCAAGATTTATAAGTCGTACTCTGAAGATCATCTATACACGCTACTGTATTGTCATCTGGAGAAACAGGAGTTATGTATTCATTAGTTTGTAGTTGAACAGTTGAACATTCAGTAGCAGGAGGATTTGCTGACAAAACCCTATCATCAGTCGAAAGATCATTACGGTTGTTTGTCTCCAGATAAGCACGTAAACCAGGTGAATAAAACTTTGCACTTAATGACTGTAATGCTCTACTACTCCGTATCACAATTTGTATCAATAACTTCAATAATTCTGGTGAGTCACGACATAGAATATTAACATTAGACGCTTGATGACGATTATTATAAGTGAATAGCACAAGAGAGAATTCATGAAATAAGTGTAAACATGCAATACTAGGTGATGCACTAACTGTACCACAATATGCATTCAGTTGTAATTCGAATGGAATATCATCGGTTGGTTCAGTACCAAGCAGATAGATACGCAATTCAACTGGCAAAGCTGAAGGAGGAATACTTTGTTCTATGCTAAAAATGATAATGACGATAAGTGTTATAACTACACAACTAAATTTCGAGGTCAGTTATTTGGATAAAATAGTAAAGTTCCAGTCTACATCACAGGCTGGTTGAAGCTAGCCAACTATTAAAAATTACAAAGTACTGCATACACCATGCCGTTACGATATAAATTGATTGGGGATTAGTTAACAAGAAAACCTGACAGATACAGTTAGATAAAATCCAAGAACCAAACACACATGATACTAGTTACCACTCAGTAATAAATTAATGTAAATATTTCAGTTCTACAGATCAGGATCGGTCTACATACTACAATCGTAGCTTCCTATACTGTAGAACTAGGTGACACGGGTTCTAACCTCGCAAGAAGCATCAGTCCGCTCGGGACTAAAAGTATGCCATGCTAACTAGTAAAAACTAGAACGAAACCTAGGTTTAGGGTTCACTGACGTATACGTCAAGCCACATAACACCAATATTTGTATGTAATTCACAGTTAATTACATAGTAATAAAAACTACCTATGAATTACAAACAATAACGACTAGTAGAGTGGTTCCAATTTAAAACAGTAAACATCAACTGCTTATGCTGGGGTAATATCATCATAAATAGTGTAGTTTTTCGGCACTCTATTGTATTGGCATCTCGTTTTGGAAAATAAAGTGGTAATGATTTGAAGTTCCAAATCACGGACTGATTTTACCCCAGAGTTTGGTATTAGCTGTAGTCGTGGATCCATATAGCCACTAAGTCATATGCAAGGTTGAAATAGCAGTTTAGTGCTTTCCAGTTTACAATGGTTGTCTAACTCTAGTCAGTTCGTGATAAATAATTTTAAATCACTACAACTTGTTATGATAATGATAAAAAACACTCTTCAGTCATCTAAACCATAATGTACAAAACTTACCAACATAAATGTTCATATATTAAAGAAATGAATTGCAAGTAAAAACCCATTTTCCAGGTAGACAATAAATTCACTGATGTACGTATAATACATACTAATAAGTCAATCAGAACAGTGACAGTTCGACAAGCTTCAGAAATTGTTAACCATGATGTAGCTTTATTAATATCTACTGCATGCGCTGATGTATCATCATAACTAGCACTACAATTATCTCCTTTGTCACAAGCGGCTACATCATCATTATGAGAAGTGAATAACTTTAATGGTGAGCTAGCATATAATGAAATATCAGTTGATGCATTCAGCCTTACAGTAGATTGTTGACACAAATCAAATCCATTTATTTCATTGACATATTCATCACCCATTATTATCCAACATCTGTAAACAAAATATAAAGAAAACGCTACAATAATCAGAATTTTAACAAACTTCGTTTACATGTATATTGTATTCTATAAAACGCATTGCACAGGCTCTATGAGTAAGCAACAGTTTGATTATTCATATCGAGCCAGTTACATTCAGTGTACAACTAGAAAAGCCCATCTTATCGAAAGCTGAGTATACACTGAGTTCAGCTCCTAGATACCAAATTTAAGACCCACTCAGCGAAATTGGTTTGTTAAACGAAGTAGTACCACTGACTGCCACAAATGCATCGTGACTTGAAGCTGTGTGTATGAATTTGTATCTGATAAGAGTTCTTGATAACACTTTTAAACATCAACTTGTATGACAGCAAAGTATAAACAAATAGGTCGACCCTTGAACATAAAGTTAAAACTCGGCGATAAATTGATATATAGCAGTATTTTTAAGGTTATCTAAATCATAAAGCATATAGACCGTCATACGTTTATAAAACTGATACGTTTATAAAAGTGATTGATTTACTAATGTACCAAGGATAGATTTATGTAATCAGTTTGTGTGAAGTCTAAACTGAAGTACACAGAGTGTCGTTTAGATCCGCAACCTACTGGCTGTAGGCCAAGTGCTTTAGTCACTCAGCTACTACTCACCAAAGCCATAAGAATTAACATAAACATAATATCCACAAAAGGCTTATACGATCAATTTTTTAACCTGAATTGAGTATATACTGAAATGATGCCTCCAAAATCGCTCATACATCGTTTTCTTTCTCATTCTGATTCTTACATAGGTTTAACAACTAACTGAATAAAATATATTTCAAATGATTACGTTGACTCCTCATTGTCCCTTTAGACAACATTGAGATCTGAAGTATTTATAATATATACAATCTTCTGATTGATACATACTTTATATATGCAGTTGCAAAATAAATAATGATGAAATCCTAGCCCATAATAGAATGATTTTATGGTATTACTAGGCACGTTTGCTTATTAGATATGAATTCTGACAAAATGAATTTCAGTTGTAATTGGGTTAGTTAATAATGTACGACGTAGAACCTGAAGCATTTCCTCATAGGTTCAAGCTGCGTTACAACAATAGCATGACGAGATCAAATTAACAAGATTAATACTACAGTATAGATCAACGAGAAAAAATTAGATCAGTGTATGAAGAGATAATTGAACTTAAGATATAGAAGATGAGGATCTAATATACTTTGTAGTTGTAATTAGTTGTTGGGGAAATCGGTGAATTTGAATCTGATAATACAAATTGGCTTAAAGTAGAAAGCCAGGTCAAGTCGTGATACCAAATTCAGATTCAACGATCACCACAACAACTAATTACAATCAATATTAGTAATTTATCAGCTGAGTTCACCACGAAGTCTGAGGGTCCTGAACTCAATCTAATGGTGGGTTCGTAAACGCTTAAAATTGAGGAGTTCTGTATTAGGGTGGAAAAGATTTCCAGTGCTTTCTGGTGTTTAATGCCTGTCTAATTCAGGCATACTCATAATGTCGAATTCATATTGCAGTAGTTTTCACTTATCTGGCTATAGGAGTTCAGAAGAAAATTTCCAAAAGTCTACCGACAAGAAAAACCACCAAAAACAGGATGAAATGCAACTGTAAACAAAAGTCCCAGTTACAATGAAAGATTATTGAATAGTAGCGACGTCATGCATGTTCAGTAGCAACCTGGATATTATAGTAGTGAGGACTCATATTGTTCAGCTAGGTTACTTGGTTCAAAACTGTAGTATAATTAGAAATTGGTATTTTGGATTTGTAGTAATGAAATAACACAATAACTCAGCAGTGGAAACAGTAGTAATATTGTGTTGTATTCCAACGTGGAGGAACTACAAACGAGTTAGACAAAAAAATACCAATGTTTAAATAAAGATAAGCGTAGGGGAATGAGAGTAAAAGGATAGATGGTATGTAAGGAATATGAAGGTCAGATAAGAATACTACACCAAAGCAATGAAATAAAGGAAATGAGTAGGCAAACGCATAAACACTTATACGAGAAGGGATACTTAAAAGATAATAGTAGAATGTTTATAAAAGTACAAAAGATTACGTACACTTCAGTCAAAAAATTGTCAGGATTTACAGGAACTATTTTTGGAGATCACCATAGAATCGAACAAGAAGAATCGGTTCTCTCAAGATTGCAATTACACCCTGCTCAAGAGTGAGCCCTTAAACGAAACCAAGATTTAAGGTTTACTGCCAAATACTTTGAATAATTGTGAACCAAGAATATTATAGTCTCTCATTTTTATTACGTAGGATATGTAAACGGAAGGCACGCTGTACGTAGGATTCAAAATCTAGTCACCTAAGTTCACAGTCTAAGAAGTTATTACTGAAGCATTTAGTACACCCTAATAAGACTAAGGTATATGAAGTAACTGGTTACTAATTAGTAATTAATATTACGAATAGCTGGTTCTGTAGTTCTGCTCAGACAATATCGACCAAGTTTACCAAACTTATACTTTATATGTAAACGAATGACCAAATTCCAATATCGTTTCAAGAATAAATGACCTACTATAGAGTGGATTTTTGCTAGTAGTCAGCGAGAAATATTATTTGACTTAATTTCGCTTTCGCGAAAAGTTTAGTACAAACTGTATATGAACCTTTACTGGTGACTATTCTGGGCTATACATGATAAGGTCATAAGCCACTTAGTCTTGGCAACTCCAAAACGTAAATTAGGTAGTCATAATAGGCCAAGAGGCATCAATTTTATGACGTTTTCATTCATACAATGACTCTTTATCATAAATTGAGTCAAGAAAGAAAGCTAACTTAACACCACACTTTGTGGGGTCAGAATGTTCTGAAGAAACGTATATGCATCTACAAATTTACCACACTCATTTTAAACTGCTTCATGAATGCGGAAGTAGTAGAAGTAGTGACATAACTGGCAAGCAAATGGATTAAACACGGAAAATGTGATTCAAGAAGAAAGGATCCATTCATTCATTCATTCAACGATATGGAATAACTCCCAGTTCAAGACATATGCGAAGATAATCAGGGAATCAACCCACATCATTCAGACAGATCATAAAGAATGTCACTCAATGTCACCATTCCAATCCGTTATGATAATCTCAATCCGAATCAGATCATCCAAACATACCAACGCATCACTGACCAACAGTCAACTACTTCATGGACTGATGACACAATTTAGTTTGGGTACCACTAGATCTTTTCCCTCGCCTACTCCTATACCAGTCATCACATCAGTGCGTGTCGAGGTAAGTGGTGTTTGGGTGTATGTAATTCATGTCGCAACCACCTCAGTCAATAATCATTCACAGACTCATCTACTGATTTATCTTGTTTGTTTAGTACCGTGTGTCTAACTGCAACATTTCTTACTCCATGGTGTCAGCAAACGTGAGTAATCTTTAGAAGATATTTGTGATCAAATACTAATAAAACATAAATGTCTTTTGCTTCAATAGGTTATGCTTCACATGTACGTAGTCAAACAGTGAGTTTTTGCGGATTATACTCGTCTTTTGACTAGCGGATAGGCATCACGCTTGTCATAAAGTTAGGTGAATAGCAGACGATGTTTTTTTATCTGTACTAAGATTTCGTTACACAACAATACATCAGGACCGATGAGGTGGTCAGTTATTGTACTTCCTATGTTCAATCTACGTGGTAATGCTGACAAACCGTAACGCAACGTTTTCTTTCATTTAGAGGAAGAGAAGGTAACTGAATATACTTGCGTAGTTGTTCAATGTGATTAACAGACATTGTACTTTGTCACCGCTTTCATTAAATAGAACTACATCATCCGCATGCTCTATGTTGATTAACGAGCCCCACTATAAGAAACCTAACTTGCAAAATTCAAACGACAAAACTAAGTGTAGTAGCTACTAATAAATACAAATTAAAAAAAGCATGAATTAAAGTTGGATCTGCAATAAGAACTTCGTTCACAATTTTTTACACAGCAAACAATGCTGATAAATACAATTTCTACGATGAAACACTATATTATAGTGTCACAACGGTATCGTTCTTTTAATAACTAAGTGTTCAACATGCATGTACTGAATATTGAGTCGCATTATTTATTCAATACGATTCACAACAAACATTATTACCTTTAGAAGAATCGTAATTCATTAACATAGCTCAAACACCAGAGATTTCATCCATTATTATACGTACAAAAATGAATCTAATGCAACTAGTAAAAAAAGTACACACAAAACTGAACAAATAAACACATTAGTAGTATAATTGCACATACTTGTATAACATTTTAACTACTTTAATGATAATTGATCCAATACTGTGAATAGAACCATCAGTGATTATCTGTTCATGTTGATTTATTCTATTTAATAGAATTAAACATTCTTCAATGATTACAGTGCAATAACAGTATAATGAATGAGTATCAAGAAAGCAAGATGATGTATGCACATTGCTGCTACCTTCATCTTCATTAATATTAGAATTATCTTCACAGGGAGAAGAATTTAGATGAAAAATCTTGTCATTATTTCTGAGTGTTAAATTAGTGAACAAATGTTTCAATGAATAATAGCATAAATCCAATTGTCTAATAATTGAATGTGAATGATCATACGAATTCGATAACGTTTGCTTCTGAAGTAATGAAAAGAATGAATATAAAGAACTTCTAGTAAGTTGCATAGTTGGATGGAGGTATAATGAAAACGAACGTTTAAAAATTCATAAACATAAGGACAATGATTTTTAACCAGTTAACCAGGTATAGATTTTTATAAGTGTGATTTTGAGTGGTACATTAAGTGTATGAGGACTAATGATACCAGGTTATGGATGAGTTTAACTGCTATTTAGAATATGTACGATAAATAATCATTTTAGTCAATCAGAATACAGTCAGAAGAACCAAACATACAAACAACTCAATCAGTGGTATATATTCAACCAATCAAGAGACGGTAATCGTATGATCAACGTATTTCTTGAACGTTTCGAGTCTTTTCTGAGCGTGAATGGAAAAATAACAACATATAAAAACTCATCCATACAACTACATAACATGTAAAATATTTATAGGAACTATTTATAGGAATGCTAATGGCATTTAGTCGCCATTAGTCGCCATTTAGTCGCATTTAGTCGCTTATAGTTGGAGTTCATCGTTAGGATTATAGTTAGATTAGGGTTAAAATCAGAGTTTAGGAATAGAATTCATGTGTGATATATCAGTTTGTTATGCAAGAACTTAGTATTTGATAAATTTGGCATTATCACTTTCACTCCGTCACATCAAGAATTAGTTTTTTTAGTGATTTTATACATTCTGAAAGCTATACATGACTATTACAATAGCTCACTTTGACAGGCTAGAATTGGACCATCCAGACCGTCGATAATTAGCTAGGCTGATTAATTTACTCCAACAGTTTAAGAAATGCTCATACCCTTCTCTATGCTATACTGCAGTTGTGAAACTACTAAGTTGATCAAATGAAGGTAGATGGAGATGGATTAGGATCTGTGACTGTGATATGAATCCGAACGCTTTAAAAACTGAACCACTGTCCAACCGGTAGACGTAAACATCGGTAGTATTAGCAGAGCTCCTATATTTAATACAGACATTTATATCGACTAAGAGAAAAATGTACGGTAGCAAATAAGGACTGTAACTTAAAGAATGACTAAGGTAAACCAAAAAATACTGAATCAAGAAGACACGATTTGTCTAAAAGGATGGTGCGGTTATAGAAAATAAAATTAACTACTACTACGAAACAAGCAATGAATGGTAATGTATTCGAGTGTTTGTTACCTTGACAGGGATGTGCACTTTTAAATAAAGTAGAAGTTGAATGATGTGGCACTAGTGAACTCATTTGCTGACTATTCATCTGAATCATGCTAGTAGGTGCAGACTACCTGACTGGGGTCAGTATTATAACTAGTATCAGTGATTGATAGCATTCAGTGGTATGGTTCAAAATCAGCACATCTGTACTAAACGCTACGATGACTGTGACTAATTAAGTACTACAGTAAATTATGAGTTTGAAAGCTAAAATCTAAAAGCTAGTTGAGAAAAAATACGCTAAGTGAGAGATCATCTCAATCGGAACATAACATAATAGATTTATCAACGATTCTCCTGTTTTTTTTTCACTAAATATGCAAATTGTTGTGTACTTATCCATTCATAATTATACCCTTCGTAGAAAGTAATCTGAATCAATGAAGAATCTAACCATATTCACCGTTTCTGCAAACTAATCTGTTCATTATATTTGAAACAGAAAATACGTATGCTACAAAGACCTTGGAAAGAATAAGATTTACGTTCAGAAGTCAATGAAGCATAAACTTTACCGATGAACTTATTATAACATACCGAATTCAAATTTCGTTGAAGGCAAAGTGTCTTGATTAGTTCCGTTATAACATCTGCATGTTTACCTTCATTAGACAATTGAATTAAACGATCAAAGGATGAAACATCGTTTAGTTTTGTCAGTAATTGATCCATATAGTCTATACAAGATAAAATAAATTTCCGAAAATAATGAATAAGAACAACAAGAGCGTCTATCGAATTTTTCCCAAATTAAAATAAGATTTTAGAGAAAGGTGGAAATCAGCAAAAGCTGACTACCAATTATTATTGGTTGTTGTGGAGATTGTTGAACTTGGAGTTTCCCATAAGAGACTAATGAAAAACAAACAGTCAGTGAACAGCTGTTTTACGTTAATACCCGACTACTTTAAAAAAGGCATATTCATAACCCCAGCAGGAATCAAGAAAAGAAGCATCAGGCTTTTTACTGAATAGACATACAGTGGTTGTTGAAATTTCAAACTTGCGTCAATTCGTGATACTGAGTAATCATTACTACAACACTTTGATATGGTTGGAATTGACTGGTCATTTTTCTCACTAGGACTTCGAGAAATACCCCCTACAAACACTCAGAGTTAAACAATAGCAAAAACATTTCGATTGTTATTAATGGCTGACTAAGTAAATAAAATACTTTACAATCTTCCATATGTAAATAGTCTATCGGTAGATAACATTTTCTTAAAAGTACGTCTTCAGAAGCAAACGCAAGGATAATACGATATTGGAATAAATATAAACATAAATTAGTATGATCAGTATTTCAAATGGAATAATCCAGTTAATAGATTCATTCAGTCAACTTTATTCTTCTATGCAACAGTGACTGAATCCTTCATAAACAGATACATGATATTTAAATCCTGATAAAAATTCAACTTATCTACAGTTAATTAGCAAACCAACTAATGGCCTACTAAATTACAAATATCCAACTTTCGACAACCAGCATTTTGCTAAGCGATTCGAGAATTCTAGTTCGTGCAAATCCTAATTATATTTGAGTAACTTACTAATACGTAAGTCTCTAAACAGAATTCTTGTAGTATGGTACGGAGCAAATAGTTAAAACATTTTAGCTAATCAGGATTAAAGTAATATTTAGACCTTATATCTAAGTTAAACATAAATCTCTGAGTTGATAGAAAAGTTAGGTTTGAGATCAACGAAGCAAATTAAAATTGAGCGGTATGTATACTATCTTTATAAAGACCCACCTCCTGAAGAATATAGCCTGAAACAAATATGCTATCAGTTTAAAACGCTTTCTTTTTGAAAAATATACATAATAATGCAAATATATGTAGTATTTCGACAACTTTAAGAGAAAAAGCCTCATTATCAGGATTACAATATACACTATAGTATGAGCAAACTTTAGACAAAAAAACACAAACTAAAGAAAACAATCTAGAAATGATCTAATAATTATACGAAAACATAGACGTAATTTAATAATTTGAAAAGGTATATGCACTAAACATCTAAATAGAATACTTACCAACTGTTAAATCACTGTGATGTACACTGTATGCTCTAACGATGACAAGTTTATGTTTGATGATATGTTCTTTAAGCTAAAATTTCGTAAAGTAATATAAATACGCCATAGGGTGAGTATATATATATATATATATATATATATATATATATATATATATATGTATATATAATCATGGAAAATATCAGTAATAATTAACTAATGAAATAATCTCCTGACTATTTTCACATATTTGATTACAAATTTTAAATAGCCAAATGAAATATGCTTTTCTTAACTAAAAAAATAAAAATATATAAAAAGCTGAGGCTATCGATGGCGCTTGGGATGTTCACTGAGTGTGTTATACTAGGTAATTTCAGCTGCTTTTCTTTTTTAATTCATTTAATAGATGAGTGCAGTAAACTAGTGTAATTTTCACTAAAGACCCCGAGTTCTAAACGAGTATTATGTTTAAGTCATACATTTTATGTTGAGCATCGTTACAAACATATGTTCAAAAATAGTCAGTTGTGGTTAGCTCCAGATGCTTGACATGAAAATTTTAGTATAATTTACACTTTAATATCTAGCATACACATCATATCAATGAAAACACTAGCTAAAACACATTTACTGAAAATGTTGAGGATAACCTTAAACGGATATGCAAATTGACTACAATGGTGAATAAAATTTGTTCTAGTCGTCAAAAATTGCGATTTTCAGTATTATATAAAAACTTGACACTGTGGTATGATACAAATATCTGCTAGAGTGAAGATTAGCAGTTAACATCCTCTTAGACACTAATTTCATTTGATCGATAAACTGCCACAATTTTTTGAAAGAACATCAGATTTCTAAAATAAAAAACTAACTCGTTGGTCAGTTGGTAAAGATGTTAATTCATGACGCGGTAAATCTAGTTTACTTACTTATTTAAGATTATATCAAACCTGAATATTGTTAAATCGATGTTCCTAAATCATATAATACCAAAACTTATAATCGAACACATTCATGTATCCATTGCTGGCATTTAATAGAACTGTATAATAAAATAATTCAAACCTCTTGGTTGGATGTAGATATTAGGTTGCCTTTAATGCAATCAATCAACAATAAAGAACTAAATATACATAACGCTGGTCACTACTGAGTAATCACTCAATACAAATACCTTAATGAGAAAAGAGGTTGGTAGAAGAGTAAATTGCTTAGTAGTAACATCTTGACTTTTTAAACTGAATGACCAGAGCTTGAATTCAACACAGTGAATGAATACGCTTAAGATTACCAACTACCATGAAGTCCACCAACTACCTCCAATTTCCTCGCATGTTTTTGAGAATCCGGATGATGCTACAGCTGTGGAAGTTGGTTGAAACAAACTGAGTTTTCTGTAATTTATGAACCACATGAACTAATAGACTACAATCATTGTGATTTGATTAAATCCATTGGCAACACTACTTCTACGTAATAAACTAAATATCTACTAAAACTAGTCGAAAAACCTCGTCGTAGAATTCTTTTGTGAACAGTAATGAAAATTTGGAATATCAGAACGAATTCTTTCCCGCGCTGACTAAGTATTATTGTCTAGTTTAGAAATATGCTCAGAAGAGTCAAGACAATTCAGTGAAGAAAATCTCATTCACGATATCATTTACTAAAGCTATACAATCATATCCAGAGTTTATGTTATATATGTTAGTATATAACAAAAACAAAGTTATTGAGTCATTAACAAAGCCACCAATATAAGTTACCGAATGACCAAAAGTTATTAAGAAATAGACAAAACAAGAGTAACATATGAAAGACAATTGTCCATTTCATGAATATAACGAAGGTAAAGAAGAGATGAACATCAATCAAGAATAGTATGAAAAATTAAAGAATTTAAAAATGGCGCCTAAAATGATAATAAAATAAGCTGGTGGAAGGATTGTTTCCGAACACAGATACAAGGCTTGAATTGGTGGATTTTAAAGCCTCTGCTATGTACAAACGACTTATCTAATTTGCCTGATTTTGTGGTTAATTCTGAAAGAGGTTTCTGAAAAAGGTAGATGGTAACAACTAACCGGATATTCAAAAATAGAACTGTTAAATCATTTTCATTCACATTTAGATAACCGTGCTTGTTGGTGTCCAGATATAAGTTCAGAAACAGTATGTATCGTTCGTCTAATTTGTGCATCGCACAAGTATGCAGAATGTTAGATATATAGTGAGGTGGTTTCAAATGACAGTTTATCTATGACACATCCTTGGAGCAGGCATTCACTGTAGAATACACTTCGCTGCTCAGCTAAATAAATAATCGATTTTCAAGGATCTTGCTAGATGTATACCCTTCTAATTCAATGTTTTATGAACAAATTCGTCCGTGGTATGTATTTATGTGGAAGGTGGGGTCTGTAATATATATGCATTGATTTAAGTTGCCCTGACAATTGAGCTGAGCCATGGTGATAGGTGCAAACTACCTGGTTGGGGTCCGCGTGATGATCGTAACCAATGGTTAGAGACTTTGGGTGACAGCTCAAAATTGTTCGCAATGGTGCAGGTGTGTCTATTCCTTGTCCTCCTCCAAATTCTAAGTTTCTGAATTCACCATAATTTTCAGTTTATGTAATCGTATTTTCTTAAATCTTATCTTCGATCACTAAATCTCTCTAGTAATACTAACTCTGTTACTAACTCCATTATTTTGAGGTTTGGTCAGACAATGTAATCTCTATCTACTAATTGGAACATTGGCAACTTGAACTAATATATGTACGTGTAAAGTTCTACGTTGTAACTGACTGACTCTGTTGCTACATCTCATTAGCACAGCAAGATTAACACCAAATTAGTAAAATAGTCGTTTAATCAATGACAGTAAGAAGAGTGTGAACATAGCGAACATGATACTGCGAGAATGAATTGGTTTGTGAAAAGAAAGGTATAAAATAATTTAAGCTCATGAAGTAAATGAAGACGGTGAATGAATGTACCTGCTTTATTGTGACCGGCTTTGAGTCGTGTCACACAAAACCTTCAATCATTGGTTACGACAATCATGCAGACGCTAAACAAGTAGCCTGTGCATACCAACGCAACTCAGACCAGCAGTCATTGACTTCACGGACCGATGTTATCTGGTTTGGCTGCCATAGCTTTCTCCCATCCTACTTCCATATCGGTAAACATCGCGAGTCCAAGGTAATCGGCGATAAAGCATACGTACTTACACGATACATTAGGATTACTACTATTTGTCGGTGAATCGAGGAAATTTATTTTCCAAAAACGCTAGTCCAAAGTTAACTAATTTCATCAAACGTTTCTTCTCTAGCTTTCCGGGATAGAGAATGTGCCAGTAGGATTTAGCATCAGAAGTTCGTAATTAAGTGAAAAATTGTAATGGCTTTATCCATTAAACTGTCAAGCTGAATATAGAGAAAATAACTGTCAACATGTTAAAAGAACTAAACATTAATTGCAATTGGGTGTTGTGGAGATTGTTGAATGCTAATTTGGTATCAAGAATTGGTCTGAGTTAGACAACCATTGACAGCCAAGAAGCACCGGACAGCTGTTTCGTCCTAGTATAGGACTCTTAAGCTGTGAGCATCTACGACCACATCAGAGATTGAGCCCAAAACTTTTAGGCTTCGCGGCGAACGCTTAACCACTGGACCACCGAGCTAGCTCTTAGCATTAATGAAAAAGATTTATATTCACATTTAAAAAATAATAACAAGATAAACACTGAAAATAAAAGTACACTCCGACATATTCCATAGCCTTATCAAAAATGAAGTACTGCAATAAAGAAAATCAATACTACGAACGGTCTAAACCGCTTTTCCCTCACAAAAATGTTAGACTTACAGTAAGTACACACTCCCTCATTTCAGCATAATCACGACGTTGTGAACTCACTAAATAATTTATCCATAATACTAAAATGAAAGGAGACAAACGGGGTGATTAACATTATAAGTATATATTTTGAAAGTGTTTATGTCGTTCTTTTGAAACCACTTAGGACTGCGATTGATCAGTCGCTATTGCCATGTATGCATCTTCGGTAAATTGTTTCGATATATCCAGTACGTGTGTTTCGTCCTATTTGGGACTTGTCGGTTGAAT
This sequence comes from Schistosoma mekongi, assembly GCA_034768735.1. Taxonomy (NCBI): domain Eukaryota; kingdom Metazoa; phylum Platyhelminthes; class Trematoda; order Strigeidida; family Schistosomatidae; genus Schistosoma; species Schistosoma mekongi. Next base: position 30,457,467 of record CM068307.1, on the reverse strand, counting down.
GTGCCTGTATCCCAGTACTGATGTCTATAGGTATAGTTACAATAAGCAGGACTAGCACGGAACTATGAAGTAACTTTTCTCATCTACGAGACGAGCTATTAAATAAGCTGAGTTATGCCATTTTCTTACTGATCGGCACTAAAATTTTGATTCCTAATAATATGCTTATGCTGTTTGATTTTCTTTAGTCTTTACTAATATATCCGCCTTTAAAATAATCTATGGAATTGGTCGAAGGAAGGAAATTAACAGAGGATTGCTCAAACGTTTGGAATACGTATTTCTTAAATTTGCTTATATTACAATTAATCATTCTAATTTAGATTTTTTCTGGACTGAAATTGTTGTGAACTCTAAGTATTGTATGCACACATTTAATTATAAACGGTGAATGTAAAAAACTATCGTAGCAGTTGAAATGGCTGAAAATTCTCGTGGACAAAGATGTATGGAATATATACTAATTATGCAGAATTTCATACGTCTTTTCAATAATTACTGATTGAATGGCATCTTAAATAGAAACCGTTGTGAAACTACACAAACAGCTGTAAAGAATTTTTTCTAAGAAGACACTAGAAGCTTGGAAAACGCGAAAACCCGCCTCGTTCAATCAGAATCCCCTAAAAAATTCTAGTATTATCTGGAACGTCGATGTATCTTATACCGATTGGATAATTCTAAACTTTTAGATGTGAGAAATACTTATTGGATAGGTTAAGTAGGATAGGATAGGATAAGTATACTTTGTAAAATAAAGATTTTGTTCGTGGTCTGAGAATAAAGTATTCTGGAATACTAAGAAATCCCATAATTCAATGTTAAGCGATCTAATACAAGACCTCTTATTATAGTTGAAGAAGTCATGGCTTTAAACAAAGTTAATAATATAATGAGCAAAATAATAGTGAATCCAGGAGTCAGAATCGAAGCAATGAGTTATTGCCATCTACATCATTACAAATCAATAACAAATAGTAATGACAACAAAACAAAATTCAAAGCAAACTTGTAACAATAACACTTACAGTGGCTCATAGCAATATGATAGTCTGGAGATGACTCTTCAAATCCTGAGAGTACACCATATAAAGTAGAGAACAATAGTGTTGGTATTTCAGTGGGTCTAAAATTCCTTAAAATATTAGAAATATAAAAAGAATAGTTAATTTCAGTTCTTTTTTAATCAAAATCACTTGAACGAATGATAAGACTAATTTAAACATAGAAAGTAGAAGATAATCATTCACTAACTACAAAGTTGATTAAAAGAAATAAAAGAACAATTTGGAATTCAGAGATAATGATAAATAAAACAGTAGTTGACATACATCATCAAGGACTGTAAAATATACACCATTCAATCTGTTACCCGAAACCATATATTACACATGTCAAACCATGGTCTAAACGCGTGTACTAATGTTTGCTGATGTAGGGATAGGTTGAAAGATAACAGTGCCCTAATAGAATTATCTCATCAGTCTATCATGTTATTGACTGTTTATCTGAGTAACGTCGATCAATATAAATTACTTGGTAAGAGTAGACATGATTATCGTGACAGTCTGGGGACAGTTGTGATGCGGTGTAGAATCATAATTCGACTGTTCTATCTACCATAATAACGCACTTTGTAACTGGACATATTTTTAAAACTTATACTATTATTATTATTACACTTGTACTCATCTTGATAATTCCATCTCATTGTTATAATGTAGTGTAGCAGCTTTAAAAAATTCATAGAAACATATATATGTTAAGAGCCACGTTACCTGTGATAGATTGGCTGACAAAATCAATCACCGAACTCCCATGGACCATTAAATCTCCAATGTTACTTAAAGCAGATGACGTCAAGACGTGGCGTAAAGTAACAAGAAATGAAGCTATGCAGAGGACTCTTAGCTGATCTAGTAGCATTGATAAACAGAACGAAGTAATGGTTAATACCCATCAACGAGGCTAAGCGTGCCACTATGCACACTGGCGATGAAAGTGTCCAAAACTTACATACTAAAGGAAACTGTCTGCTATCAGTGGTAATGCACAGTGATCTCGGAGACATAGTAAGTTAAAATCTTAAAAACATGGGTCGATATCGTTGTATAGTCGGTGAGTTCCGAGCAGTATACATGTTGATAACTTGGACAAGGCCACATAAAAACGTACCAGTTATGTATCAACAAGGGTCTACACGACCTCAGTGAGGTCAAAAAACGATGGATAGTAAGACAGCCTTTGCTAGAAGAGCAGCATTAGTCTCTTAGAAAGGGATCTGAGGACCGTCTCAATTATTTAATAAAATTTCAATCCCATATGGTAAACATCTAATAAATTATTGAATAAAATACTACGATCATAGCCTAAGGAAAAAATAAATTTTTGTCGGAACATCAGTAGAATCTACCACACGAGTGTACTATTTTACCATTTGGCTGACTTCGTGTTCAGTTAACTTCTGCTGATAACTAACAAAAACTCTGAATGAATTTTAAAAGCACGCTAAACTTTTGCCAAATTTAATCAAGCATGGCATAGGGACCTTTCTATCGGCTAACCGAAAGAAGAAAGTAATGCACAAAACTACATTCTACTTAATTTTACATAAATGTGAAGCAAAGACATTGATATACTACTAGTATTTGATCACAAATATCTTCTAAACATTACTCACGTTCGCTGACACCATCGAGTAAGAAATGTTGCAGTTAGACACACCGTACTAAACAAACAGGATAAATCAGTAGATGAGTCTGTGAATGATTATTGACTGAGGTGGTTGCGACATGAATTACATACACCCAAACACCACTTACCTCGACACGCACTGATGTGATGACTGGTATAGGAGTAGGCGAGGGAAAAGATCTAGTGGTACCCAAACTAAATTGTGTCATCAGTCCATGAAGTAGTTAACTGTTGGTCAGTGATGTGTTGGTATGTTTGGATGATCTGATTCGGATTGAGATTATCATAACGAATTGGAATGGTGACATTGAGTGACATTCTTTATGATCTGTCTGAATGATGTGGGTTGATTCCCTGATTATCTTCGCATATGTCTTGAACTGGGAGTTATTCCATATCGTTGAATGAATGAATGAATGGATCCTTTCTTCTTGAATCCCATTTTCAGTGTTTAATCTACTTGCTTGCTAGTGACGTCACTACTTCTACTACTTCCGCATTCATGTAGCTGTTCAAAATGAGTGCAGCAAATTGGACTGATGACCAGGTTCTTAGTAGTAACTGGCCTACTAAGCGACAACTAATATGTGGTGATGAGTGTAAGTCAACGCTTTTCCACTAATGATATGATTCAATAATTATCGTGGAATTTTTAGTAGTAAACCATGAGTGGTAAAGTTTAAATACATTGAGAATGAACAGTAATTATCTATGAGTGACATTCAGTAAAGCTTGGTCTGGTAAAATCAATCTGTGCCGTCATTTATTTTCAAAATGAATACCTTCCACAAAAATCTCACGAACATCGTTCAACCGTCAAATACCAAACACCTTGAATACGAATTTTACAATGTTCAAACAGACTATTTAGCTAAATCTCAGAAGCGAGAAGGCGCGTTTCTTTTTTTAGGACATCATTTAGGTGTAAATGATTTCATTATTGATGTTCACATTGGGACTAGGAAGATAATAACATCCGACAGGGTCACAGAATAAACTATCCACTGAGCTACGGTCCAGATATCTACTAACTCTTACAAACAAAGACAAAGTGCCACCCAATAAATTTTAAATCGGGAAGCAAAAAGTGAGAAGTGAGTAAAACTAACGGACTAACATTAAAACTTACTTTTTTTCCGAGTCTGTTAAATCGTGATTAGTGGATTCTAATTCTTCTAAATATAATTCTACATATGTTATGTACAAAACCGATAAATGATTTAATTTAGGAGCTACTCTCAAAGCTAAAACACCCTCTGGTAGTAGGCGAGTATCCGACTGGATTATATGCTGTTGAATATCAGAAATCAATGGTGATGACGATGATGATGGGATTGTTAATATATACGGAAAAGATGGTTGTAAAAGAGCGAATAAATTCAAGTAAGCAGTCACAAGTTCTGAAGGCCTAAGAAAGAAAATAAATTGTAAGTATAACTATTAAAATCATAGAACCACTACTTTGAGTTGTGCTAAAAGTGATATAGGCAAAATAATAGTGCTAACGTAAAAATATTAAGTAGTGATTTGATACTGGATTAATAAGTACATAGTGACACTGTGAAGGTACTCAACAAGAATACCCAATTACGGTGGGGAAGTAGCTTAGTGGTTATAGAGTTGGACTTTTAACAAATACGCTATAGGTCCGTATCCCACCTCCTCTAATCCATTGTAAACAGTCAAATTATACCACTAACACCCATAAATAAAATGTAGCCGAAAGCCGAGTACACGAATCAGTACTTGATAATAGAGTCACATCTCTCACTTGATCGCATGAAGAGAAGTATGGTTTTTTTACTAACTATTGAAAAGTTAAAAAGGATGAGTGAAAGATTCCTTACATATAGTTTACATAATCTTGGAAAAAGGAAGTTTATTAAAAGAGAATATTAAGCCTAATCAACCTGAATATTAGAGGAGGGTGAAAACAAACAGGTTTGAATATGCTGTTTGTATTCCCTACGGACTGATCGCGGTTGGGTAACAAGGAAAATCAGAGATCACTGGAGTTATTTTGTCATAGTATAAGTCTCCTCAGAGGTGTGTGCCCGCAATCATACCATGGATCGAACTAAGAACCTTCAGGTCTCACAATGAACACTTGACTCTCAGAACGACTAGGCCGGCATACAACGATATGGTTCCCATTCCAATCAATTTGTGATAAGGCACGGAAACTATACAATGCCAACCACAGGCGATAACTGCCTCACTGCAAACGAGTCTGAACTCCGTTAGCCACAACTGCTCCTCAAAAATTAAAGAGTTTAAAGTACATTACTAGTTAGCTAAATATTAAAGTTAAATGGCGTAGATGGTTAAATGTTAGCTTTGAGAAGTGGAGGTGCTGAGTTTCATCCATGGCGGGGTTAATGAGAAATCCCTTACTTGGATAATGTAGTTTTTCCGTGTCCTTCAGTATCAAATGCTAAAAAAGCGAGAACAATCTCTAATGGATATAAACAACGAGTTGAAACCAACCTCAACTAAACCACTATAATTTAAATAAATATGTTGAACTTTTAAAAATCATGGAGTAATCTAGAAATGTAATGTTTTGGATATAAATTAATACCAACCACAATCATATGATATTTAAGGTGACTTCAACACAGGCTGAAATCTTGGCAATAGATTAGTAGTAGATAATCAGAATAAAGCAATAGAAAATACAAATTATGTTTAGTATTAAATACCGAACTGCTTACCAACGACATCCGGAGAGTTGGCTAATTTGTAAAAGTAACGATATTCCGAATGTAATAATATTTGGTTTCATGTTATTTAAAAGAACTAGGAATTCATGAACTGATTTTTGACTCCAAATATTTGATAAATTTGATGTAACTGCAGAATATGAAAATAATTTTTAGAAATCTGAAGACAACAGAAGGTTCAAGCTACTAACTTAAGAGAGGCAGACATCAAAAGCTTATACATCCATAAAAAGCTAGAAAACAGGAAACAGACTATTTTACCTATTACATAACATTTACCAGTACTTCGTAATAATATTTCGCAATATAAGCAAATAGTAAAATGGCACGTCGTAAATATAATTTGACAATAAATTAGCCAAAATCTCCATAAAGCCGCTCAAATCAAAATAACTTATTTGTTCAGAGTTCAAAATTAAACTATCAAAAATAAACAAACACTCAACGCCTTTGGAATCCTACGAAATTGATGGGCTTTGTCATTCTATTAAGGATACTTTAATAAATAGGAAGGAAACAAATTTTACAAACAGAAAACTAACCAGATTCTGAGTGATTTTGTGTAATTTCACATGATGATGGATTGTATAGGACGGATGTTTCTGCTGTTGGCTGAACTTTACCTGACATTTGTTGCTTCTGATCAAAGACAGCTAGATCTCTGAAGTAAGATATTGATAATCAAATGTACAGAGAAGATCAATAATGGCAAAGTATCAGTAGTGTACAGTGGATTTTTATACGTTAAATGGCTGAAGGTAAATATCAAGAAACTCTACAACTAGGTTTAGTGCCAATTACCACTCATCAGAAAGACTTACCTGCAATCTTGACTTACTTATAAGGCCCACATATGATGATGGTGAATATCGTGTTTAACAAACAACGGCTGACCAATCATACAGCATATTTAAAAAAAACAATCAGGTTGTTTGGTGACAGTGAAAATATCGGTACACATTTTAAGTACCATCTGGCTTTTCCTAACTTACATTACTTATGACAAAGGTCTAAAGTCCATCTCCCAACAAAAGGGTGAATGTATTGCGCAACAGTTAATTTCATTTTAACTTATGACCGTAAAACATGGTCATTAAAAGCAAATGACATTCGTAGTTACATATATTTAATCACTGCTGTTTTCAAAGTACTTATTTGGGAGAGTAAACCCAAAGTACTAAACAAATATAATAAATCGGTTGGTAAGATTATGAATCTTACATTGACAGACGATATTGGTTGATACTGCTTATATGCGCTAGATTTTACGTTGCTTATGACTGACTGACAAAACGAATAGATCAATTCACATACATCAACCGTAATAACAACTAGTTGAACAAGAAAGCCATGGAAAGATCAATTAGTATCGACATCTGTTATCACTTGCTGAATCGAACTACAATGTAAATGAAAGTACGTTGAATTTGTACAGGTGAGTAAAATGAAACCTCTCTAAGGCAAAACCATTATTTAATGCTTTCTATGACTAAACGTTACTGCTACAATTTCTAAATAGGTGAAATTAGAATATCACAAGGAATTTGCATAAACAGGTTACGTGGAAATAGGCAAAAATGGTCTTACCTAAATATCTGAGGTAAAAGAGTTTGAAATCTGTCGGTTAATTTAAATCTATCAACCATATAATTGTTTTCTTTCTGTGAATTAAGTGACTTTTCACTGGGAGGTTTGTACTTTTCAGAATTTTTTTCTAATTCCGCTGCCACAGATCGTCTTGAACAATAGCGATTCAAACCATCACTTAAATCAAAACATGTTCTGACCTAAAAAATTATAATTCAAAAATAACCTACACTTTAATGTGATATTTCCTAATGAAAATATAGGGTTATATACATGATCGATGATTGAATAGTGAAAAATACCATGCTTGTCTAGTCTTCAGTAGTGATCGAATTCTATCGATCAAGTTGCAATGTGATAGCTAGTATTAAACTTGCAAGACATAATTTGCAGGGTACATATCCCACTAGTAAAATCTCAAACCGTGAAACCGAGCAAGAGGAGTTCCAATCCCACGGACTGAAGTATCCTTTTCCTTAAGACTAGCGCGAACCAGCACAAAACCTAAGCCAAGGAGGTTATCCTGTCGGCTACCTAAGGCGTCCTAACATCTCTAACTTAGTATGTCAAAATCCAGAAATATACGACGTAACATAAGACGTGATTCATCAACAACTGGGCTGAGCCCTAGGAAATTCGTTTTCTAGAAAATGAAAATATATACTGATAAGAAATGTCTAATAAATAAAAGTCTTGGGGCTGTTGGTCAAATAGGTAACAAGGGTTTTGACTCTAGACTCTAGATTTATACTGCAATATCGTCAGAATGATCTTGCTGAACAATTTATTATCACACTGAACCAACAGCAACATAAATTATTCAGTCACTCTTAAAATTAACTTTTGGCTTAGTTAAAAATATTGTTATATTTCTGCTAAACAATAGTTCCTTATTACAGTCACAGGTCAGACTATCTTTCTGCGTTTCAACGTGATATAAAGTGTAATTATATTTGCTGTCAACTCTTGTGCTATCAAAGACAATCTATTCTTATTATCATAAAAATTCACTTGATCAAAACACTGGTCCGGTAACAAAAATGCACCCTAAAAACTAAAGATGCCTTCTCACGATTATCATGGCCACATAAACTAACAACATTTTGGACATCAATAGTTAGAGCCTTCGTGGACTGGCGCTGAATTTGTGGAAATTAAAAATACTTTAATCTGCAAATCGTAACACTGTAAGATGAAACATGAAAAAAGAAAGACACCTACCCTTGAAGATCGACGTTTTTCAAGTCCAGTAGTTAAATCATCATTTGATGCTTCAATCGCTGAATCGGCTAAATCATCTTTAATTAATTCGCAACCAGAAGTGTCAACAACTGAAACTTTCACCATATTCGAATCCACAACATGATCCGTATTATCATTCAATTGTTCAGGTTTTAAATTAGAAATTAGTATTGTAGCATTGTTTTTTGGAGTTTCACATATCTCGTTAGGAATCGATTCCATATTATTAAGTACATTTTTGCACAATAATGATGATAAGTCGAGAACTGAATGAACTGCCTATAAACAACCAATAAATAGCTCGGTTTAGGTAATTAGTATTCACTTATTCAACTCAGCCTGTAGCTCTTTTGGGGTTACTGCTGGTCCCAAGCTAGGGTAAAGGAGGAGGGTTGGGCATGGGGCTAGTATTCCCATCCCGGAAAACACAGATTTGCTGAAAAAAACGCTAACCAGATCAAACAAAAATCCATTTATTCAATTTGGAAATAGCTTCCTTTTATGAAGTGACATCACCTAGCTGAAGATTTTCATTGGAAACTACTGAGAGAATCAAATGTCAGATAGAAATGCAAATCATTAAATGTTAAGCAATAATTTGAAGGTTATAGGTTCAATCCCTGGCTAGGTTATGGGTGCACACTGCCGATGAGGCAAACACGAATGAATAATTTTGCCAGTGCTTTCTGGTTATAAATTGTTGCGTACGGTGAATATGTAATGTAAAACTTGAGAATAGTAATTGCGTTTGAAGAAATCTGGTAAACGCTGGTGCTTAAATATCCTAGGATATAGTGAAATAACTATCTAACACACTTGTTTTCAGTGAGCTTCCTGACGACAACAAGTCATGGTAAAATCAATTTTTTTTAAATATGTTCGGAAAACGGAGAGATTCATAACCCAGTTTGTAAAAATAGATTTCTAATATAAGTTGTGTTTCGAAATTCTATCTATTGTGGTAAAGAACACTAATATAACCATGACAAATACATAGTAAAGGTAAATTACTATATTGAAGAAAATAAAAGGAGCAACAATTTTACGGAAAACGTATGATTTGGAAATGAACGTATATAATACTTACGGATTCTGAGTTTAAACGATTATACATTGTCAGTGTTACTTGGATTAAATTTAACCAGCTGGCAAGAAATTAAAAACACAACAGAAATATTAGAATCAAAAATTAATTTTACTAAAGGATCACGAGTATTGTTATCGAGGTGGTTCTCACTCCCAGGTTGACCACTCGGTTAAAGGATATTTCTAGCTGAAGTAATTAAAGAGCAAATCGAGTTAGGAGTGGTCTTAACGAACTATAAAAGTGACTGTGAAACCCGAAGAACAAATGTTTGAGACCAGCTACACAAAATATTTACTTACGTAATCCTCGATGTGCTAGCATCGTACTTTTCGGGCTTTGTTCCCAGAAACGGAAACCTACCGGGCAAGGTAAATGTTCCGTTTTTAAAGCCAACCATTCCTAAGCCCCGTGTGTCGTGGTAAAGCAGCACCCATACAGATGCTTGTTATACTGTTATGCTGTTATACTCCTGGATATTCGGCAATATAACTTTGAGCTTGTTGCTTTTATCCTTACCGTTTTCCAGATGACCTCCCGGTACGGTATGCTGGGGAAGAATTCAACTGAGTCATCAAAATATGAAAGTCCGACCGCGCACGTAAGCGTATTAGGAATGGGGAGTATGAGAATGTTGCTCAAAATAAAAATACTTATTATCATTAATTGATTATATATAGACAAAAAATTACAAAAATCAAGTAATGATACATAGATATTTCATCCTAGTTTGAGAGTCCTTCAAAAATGCATACCATACAAATTAGGAAACAGTGAGATAATGACCCATTTATAACACCTAGTCATTGATTCTACCTTGATGTGATGATTGGGCTTGCCTACTGTGACGAATCAATCGCGTTATTCAGAATAAAACAATGGTTCTTTAATTTAAGTTGAACTGTGACTGGCAAGTGGAATCAAGGAGGTGTGTTTCGTCAAATTCATCCTAATGGTTCCTTAAGTCCCAAACGTCCCAGACAGGTCTTAATAGCAACACTATATTAGTTTAAGCTATTAAAAATTGACATTAGCATAGTAAGGTAAGATTAAAACAAAATAACAACTAGTAGCAAACGAAACTATTACACATACGTTAAATGTTTCAGTGGAGAAGGGAATTTAACCAATGGAATAATTTGTGGTTCCATTTCAGCATCCTTTTGTCTTCGGTATATTGTTCGAATACTTTGTACCTCTTTATCAATCTAAATAAACAATCCCATGCGTAATATGATGACAATCAACTATAAAAATCAGTTATATTCAACGCAGAGCATGGCTCATATAGGCATCAGTTCAGTTTGCTACACTCATTTTGAACAGATACATAAATGCGAAAGCAGTAAAAGTAGTGACATCACTAGCAAGCAAGTGGATTAAACACTGAAAATGTGATTCAAGAAGAAGGGATCCATTCATTCAACAATATGAAGTAACTTCCAATTCAGGATATATGCAAACATAATCAGGGAATCAACCTACATCATTCAGACAGATATTGAGGAATGCCACTCAACATCTCCATTTCAATTCGTTATGATAATCTCAATCCGAATCAGATCATCCAAACATACCAACACATCACTGACCAACAGTCAACTACTTCATGGACTGATGACACAATTTAGTTTGGGTACCACTAGATCTTTTCCCTCGCCTACTCCTATACCAGTCATCACATCAGTGCGTGTCGAGGTAAGTGGTGTTTGGGTATATGTAATTCATGTCGCAACCACCTCAGTCAATAATCATTCACAGACTCATCTACTGATTTATCTTGTTTGTTTAGTACGGTGTGTCTAACTGCAACATTTTTTACTCGATGGTGTCAGCGAACGTGAGTAATGTTTAGAAGATATTTGTGATCGAATATTAGTAGTCCATTAGTATCTCCTTACCTTTAAAAGCCACATTTCACATTCTTACAGTAAAACATAGGGTAAAACAACAACGAGGAAGACAGTAAACAATAACTGATAAATTTCATCAATACACAAAAGGATTGACGTTATGTACAACGTTTTTTGCGCTCACTAAATGTGTTGTATCCAGCATTTTTAATAACTTTTACCGTTCATTAAGTAGGAAATTGTTACGAATTATAATGTAGCTTTTATTAAATCACCTTGTGATATACGCAAGCGATTGCTGTGAACTTGTCAGTGTATCTCAAACCGGCATGTAGCATAAAAACCTAAATATGTTGAAAAGTAAGACCTGGAAAGAAATCTTTAGTGAAAATTGAGCTTTAATATGCAACACTCGCTCAGTAAGTGAATGGCTAAATGATCAGAAGTATTGGATACAATAAGCGTATTAAGACATTGAAGACTTAACGGATAATCTCGGTCTATAACAGTTATTCAATAATACCCAAAGAAATTAATTAATTAATTAAACAGTGGTAAAGCAATTATCCTGTTTTATAACAAATCTCATGGAAAATAATTAATGATTTTTGATTGGTGTAATTATCTTCCCAAGAACACATTTGTTTACTCAGCTTTGAGGCACAATTCATATATAAGTATTAGTAATATTACCCAGCTGACCAAACCGAATTGGATGGAGAAATACTCGAACTAAGGTTACAAATTCAAACGGAATCAATCCACTGCAACAAGAATTAATTATACTATAGAATATAAGTTACGTTTTTCACAATTAAATGAAAGCTTTGTTTTTAAACACATGAATGAATTTAAAATTCTAATTCTGCTGCAGTAACTAACACGTTTAGTGGTTAAAGCACATGGCTATCGATCAGTAAGTCTTAAAATTTAGAGTGATCAACAACCAGGATGACAGTAAGAACTGAAGTTTGTCCATATTCTGGGCTCTAAGGTATTTAATCTTATGTGAAGGAGGGCTATAAATGTAATGAGACAAGTTAGCAGGGCACGATTTATTAAATACTAGCCTTTATTGTTTTTTCATATTTCCACATACCTTTATGATTGTTTATTAGATTGTAAATAAAATTATTTTCTAATACATGTATTCGATTGATGAATGCAATAACCAGGAATTATCACGTTAATAATAATTCAGATCACTCCATACCTCATTTATTGACAGGAATGTGATTTATACGAGGTAGTATAGGCCTGTGGATAAGTGGTTGGGGTGATTGATTTTTAACAACTAATATTCAAGTTCAAATTCTGAGACACTTAATTCATCTTAGCTAACTGTGTAGTAATATCAGACCCTACACATAAAATATATATATATATATATATATATGCATTGAACATTACTAAAAATTAACTATCAGTTAGTCATAGAAACTAATGAAAAACGAGTCTAAAGGAATGACTGTTTTATGTTGGACGATTAGATAAGAATAACTAACTCTTAGAAATAAGTTTCGAAAAACTATTTCAATTATTTTAGTTATGTCTAACGCAAACATCTTATTCTTGTCATTGTTACGTCCCCACCTTGCCCTATCCTCCAGTTGAGCATATTTACTGTCAGTAAATCATCACCCATTTATGAATTACAGTTAACTGATTGTGCAAATGCTGTCTGAATTCATTACCACTGTCTCCCTTGTTTTGTATTAATGTTTATTCCCTAATTGGCTGACTGAGTGATCTAGTTACTATATATATATATATATATATATATATATATATATATATATATATATATATATATGCTTGAAATACAATACGATTTGTCTGATTGATTTAAAAGGTTGCGTTCTCTCTATTTCTGGCTCAAGACTAAGTGGGCATCAAGCAGACGTGCAGAGACCAGCTAGGCACTCATTGGCATTTGTTGTTGTAATCTAGTGTGCACAGGGACATATCCACTAATTGGTCATACCTAATCATCATAACAGCTTTTTTGACGTCATAACAGATTGTACTTTCAAAACTATTACTTCAGTGAGCATCCTTTCTATGGTGAACAAACTGAACACACGACTCAACTAAACACACAACCACATATTAGCAGACTCATGCAGACTCACGCAAGCAGACAACTGTGAATACCAATCTGATTAGGAGAACGTCTAAATTCTGGACGAGGAAGTTCTAAGGATGCCAGGGAATTTCTAGAACCATGGAATTCAGATCAGCTGGCAATAAATAGGCATATTGACATAGATTCAATCTATCAGCCTACACAGAAGAACTCAAGAAACCACACTGTCAGAGGTAAACAGAACATGAAATGTACGAACGAGTTCGACTGCGTGGTGTGAAGTTATTGAGAGAGATCAGAAGTGTATAGATTTCAACCAGCTGATTTTGAATAACGCCACACGTCAATTCCTCAACCAACAATAAATGATGACTCCTGTAAGAATCCTACTAAAATGGTTTGCGTATCCCATTAATAACACGACAGCTTTGTAGCATTTAATATTGTGGAGGCTGTTGAAGTTTCACATAAAGAAATGACTGTAGCTAAACAACCACTAAACTTCAGGAACCATTAGAGAGCTGTTTCTTCCTAGATCACTTCCACCTCAGAGGTGTGCATAGATGAACTCATTGTTGGGCTCAGAAACTTCACTTTGCGTAGAGAGTGCAAGCCATCATTAATTGGCTTTCATATCTGACTTCGATTAATCTACGATGTTGCGCGACTTTATTCATCCCCTACTGCCTCACACCCAACATGGCTGAATTCTTCTGGTCACGTCATCCCACTGGAGCTCCAGAATTCACCTCCAAAAGCGAATAACAAGCGGAAACATTTATTGCTATCGTTCAATGTTGTGGAGACAAGTGAATTTGAAATTTTAAAACAAATAAAATGTATATGTATAGAAGAAAACGAATGTCATTATCAAACATTACAGCAATACCCAATTTACCCGATCTTCTTCTTCCCGTGATGGTAATTGACTTAAAATATCTGGCCTAAATTATAAAACAAAAAGTTATTAAAAGATAACTATTACCTTTGCATGAATAAATCTTCAATCATCTCATGTAAACTTGGCTGAAGCGTAAGGATTCGATTGATAAAGTGAACTGCATATTCACTGAATGGATCTATTTGTAGCATACGAACTGATAATTCTAAACAAACTAAACGACAAAATGACACGCACGACAATAATAAAGATGCTAAAAATTAACAATGTGAGTAAGTAAATGGAAAATATATTATGATGGTCTAAAGAACCTAAGAGTTACACGTAAAATTTCCATGGTACTACTGAAATTCACCAATGAAAACAAACGGATCAGCAGGTGTACTGAAAAAATCATAATGCACTCAATAAATATTCAATCTATGATTGGAGATGCTGAGTGGTATTGCCCAGAACCAGCCTCACTAGCGCAGTTACATTAAAATTTGTCTTTTACTAATATTTCCTCTCCTACATCTTAAAGTGATTTTTCTCAAGCCATACTCAGTGCTTAGCTATTCTACTACTGCCTTTTTAATTTCCATCTCATTAACCTATTATTCTCGTACTAATGTGGTTTAGAAACTTCAGCTAACGTGCTTTTGCCCAATGTGGAATATGATAACTTTAGCTAATAGTTAACTGAACTAACTTCTAATATGATCAACACAGACCTCAAAGTTTGTTCACGTTACACAGTTGAAAAGCGATAAAAATTGCTGTAACAGCAGCGCTAGTCGATGGGTAATGTGTAATATTAAAGCAATAATAGAAAAGTGACTAACTACTAATATATATTATGGAACGATTATAATGGCTTAGAAACAGAGTGATTTTTAGATGATGGCGTGTATTAATGGAATACAAATGGGATAAAAAAAAAACATAACACTTACTTTCTAGTTCAGATACTGCAAAATACAAAGGTAAAGCTAATTGTAGCGCGATTGGATGAGATGGTCTTTTCGATAATATGTAATCTATTGAATTGATAGCAACTTCAAAAAAGCCTGAACGAATAGCAGCACGAGCCAGACGTATCCAAAGACTTAAATCATTTGAATCAACTTGTAAAGCCTACAGAGAAAAATAAGTAGGATTAAAATTTTAAAGAAAATTATTGACATTAAGCAATGATAAGATTGGGATGGTTATTTTTGTGGAGATTGGTTATTTTATTTGATTGAATATATCACAGATTGAGGTTGACAGGGTACCATTGAGAACCAGGGAGCACTGGACAGCTGTTTCTACCATTGGATGCCGACCCAGTGATGAAGATGGCTAGGCGTTCGCGTCAACCTGAAGTCCCTGGTGCGGAATCTGGGGTGCGCACTGCTGAGGAGTTCCACACTAGAACGAAACAGCTGTCCAGTGCTCCCTGGTTTTCAATGGTACCCTGGCAACATTAACGTGTGATATATTCAATCAAATGATAAGATTATTAACAGAAGGGTTAGGTTCATCCCAGTGCTGATACTGAGGACTGGCTATATAGATATAATCTTAATATGCACACGTACTAACAAAGATGTTGGAAATTCAAAATCTCCGGAAATATAATTACTCAGAAAATCAAGAGAAAGACGTATTAATTTGTGTATGCTTGTTCTGTACACTTTCATCACATTAAATTAATCTAATATGAGTTTTACTCCAAAGTATATACAAAGAAATTTAATTGTATTATTTAACTCAACTGAAACTTTGTACTCAATTAAGTAGAATAATCATTCATGATGATTTTATAAAAGGTACTTTAGTTGTTGACTTGACTAATTATTGCCATAAACTAACTGATATAAAGGTGAGTTTACTTAAATAAACGTTGTTCCGTATTGCTGAACCACCTGCCCAATCTATCTAATCTTAACATTAATATAGTGATTAGTAACTCAATGCTGTGTAACTAATTTTGAAACGGAAAGAAGCCACTGAACGCTTAAAATATTTCGTAATACAGCTTGAAATACTTCTAAGAATTAAAAGTTGGAGTAACAATTGAAAAGTAATCATGCATTCAAAACCAAAACTAACAAAGTACAGATTATGTACTATATTATCGGATTTGAAATCGAATTACAACAAGGCATTCTTGAGATTAAGGCTTAACAGCTCTTCAACAAGCCGAAGGACCCCGAAACAACAAAAGTACTGTTATACTGTGAATGGAAATAGTTGCTCAAAACTTTAACCAACATTCAATGTGATATGCCCGGCACCTAATGAAGATTGGCTATCTTCGGGAACTGTGCTTTAGAACATTATTTCATTTATTATAACTGTGGACAGTGTTACCATTTCATTTTCTATGACTGTTACGTTCCCCTTACCCGGTTCTCTTGTTTCGCATATTTGCTCTTAGTATGTTGTTTATTTACTATGAACTATGCTTACTTAATTGTGTACACGTTGTAACATTCAACGCCACTCTTCCCTTTGTTCTATAGAAATGTTAGATTCTTGATTGGTTTACTGTGTGGTCTGATTTCATGTGTATATAAAGGCATGATTAAAATATATTACGTTCTCCGGTTCTCAGTTCTCGCTCTCTCCGTCTTCCTGTTCTCAATTCTGGTCGTCCTATTGTCGGCCTGGGGGTCAGTGGGCTTAGGTCGATCGTACATTCTCAACTAGGCACGCATCTCATTGGTGTTCGCGATCAACCAATCAAATCATCTCCTCCTCCTTTTCATCACGTCATAATACAATGAGAAAATGGTAGTGTGAATAGTAAAAAATAATGAAAATATTCAAAAAATTATTACCTTACTAAGTAGATCAATACCTTCAGCATCTTTGCCCAACTTAAAATAAATACTTCCAAGTAATTTGCAACTAGCAAATTTTACAGATGCCAATTGTGGAGTTAGTTTCTTATAAAATAAAAAACCAGAATAAGATTTCGTCATTGTTTCATTTAGGAGAAAGAATCTTGATAATATTATTACTCAAAAAGGAAGTAAGCTAACTTCATCAGAAAAAAGAATATCATTGCGATATAGAAATAACAAATATTTTTATTTTTGCCTCAAACACTTGTTAAACCAAAGTAGCTTTTTCAATTACTGAGCCTATCAAAGACGACTTCCTAAAATAAAACTGACTACCCTAACCAAGAAATAATAGTCCATTAAACGAAACTCAATAATAATAATAAACAACTAACTAAAAGATAAAATTATCAGTCTTCGAAAATTTCAGTACACGCTCATATCAAATACAAGGAACCATAAGACCTAAGTCTACCCCTGTTAGCAACCCAGTACGTTATAACTGTTAATATTACCGCGCGGATTCACATGAAAGATAACTGGGTACTATACACAAACTTGAATACTCAGCTTTAAACCACACCTTAAGTGCTACTCCAAAACAAAATATCGCAACAATTATAACCCGAGATCTAATGAGGAGTGAAGCATTACATGAAAACTAGATAAGTGAGATCATTTATAATGGTTAATCAATATCATCAGACAAGTCAATAAGTAAAAGGATTACAAGTCTGTAAAGTGGAATTACTGTAGGTAACGTAAATAATTAGTTAAATATTTAGATACCAAAATAACAGTACAAACACAAACTGATAGACACAAAATACATTTTTCCGATGTTATCTTGATTGTAAGATTGTTTTAAACGCTGAAAATTATTAAGAATGAGGTGATATATGGAGTGTAAAATACCAATGAGTAAACTCACATTGTTTTCAAATATGGAACTGTCTAGAATACTTTCCAAAACAGGTCTAGCCTTGTATTCATCATCCGGACAGTCAGATGAGCAAAGACGTAAGGAAATATGGTATAGTTTGATTACTCTGACCTGAACAGTTAAGGAAAATTTGAATAAGTGAATAAAAACAATTGTGCATACATAGCTAAAAGTATCCGAAAGCACACCATATTATAATGTAAGACTTATACAAATTACACAGGTTGAGTGCAATATCTACTATACTAAGACATTGCAATTAATTACCCGGTCTTAGTTTGAAACTGTCCAAATTTCTATGCATGACTAATAATTAATAATCACTGAAAATGAACCGATCAAGTTCAGTTACCTCTTCTGATTCTCGTGTTTTGGTGGGCTTTAGAAGGCTAGTGACATTTGGTGACAGCTCCCCCAAGTTGGATGATTTATAAACGGTTGAAACAATTGTGTTTTTGGAAACAACCATTTGAGAATCACTGAAAGGTATTGGATGATTGGTTTTCTCAGGCAATTGTGAGTTTACATGCTCATTTACGCCAAAGCTTGGATTATTCAGGACGTCTAAGTCACACGCTGGATACCTGTCTGAACAATTTAGTGCTTTGAACGAGAACTTTAAAAAGTGAAAAAAGAACGGTTACACATATAACTGAAATAAGAAGCATGAAAAAACTGGAATAATACTTCGGCTTATATATTACTGCCCTAATGTCAGCCTGTAAATGGCTACGTAACAAGTTAGGCAGATTACAAATAAATTCAGCTCAAAAATTAGCATACAATAATGCCGCATGCTTTTATACTCATGTAAAATTGATTCAAGTTAACAGGCAGACAATTTGTAAAGAACTGACTGGACACACCGAACACAAGAAATGACTAACATGATTTGCCAGTTTAGATATTCAATTTCCAAACCAAATGACTATTGTGCATAAGTAACACACATACCCCCAATAACTGAAAGATTAAAAGCTTGTCTATTTTCTTAGTGCTTTATAAACTAAACAAGCAGCTCCATACAATCATAGAAATTACGTTCAATACAGGTAGTGTTGAAAATGTAGTGACAGTTTCTGACCGCGGTATTCGGCAACGTTTAATAGACTACTCATATTTGCATGATGTGCAAATGAGCGGAACTAGCCATTTGCAATGGCTGACTTCTGTCATCAGCTTTCGAAAACTATCATATCACACATTATGGTCGTTATTAAAGTGATAAACTGGTGGAAAGAATAATTCTAGCAAAAAGTGAATTGCTTCGTCAATTCTATAATAGGGTTAACGCTATTTCAACTATTCAAGAATATGAAAAGAGGAAGCAAATTATAACAACATATACCAACTACTTTGTTCTAGATGTAGTGTGAAAGGTTCAAATGTGAAATATATGGTTAACTTTTAACGATAAACTTTCATAAGCCAAAAATGAAACCGAAAATAATAACCAAACTATTTAAATCTATTTATCGATAGTAAATAAGGCATGTAAGCGATGGAATTACGATCTGAATATGAGAACATGATTAACATAAATATAACACTAAGTGTCTCTATTTAATTTTCCTATACATATAAAGTGAAAACGATAAGTGGAACGCCAGATTATGGAGGGCAAGTTGGAGTAACGTCACACTTATAATTATGCGCGACCTTCAAATGACCTAGCCAATTCCCAATATCACTGAGTTGATCGAGCTTAAACTAACTGCTTCCTTTTACCTTTTGTCGTGATGTTGAAGTAAGGTTCCTGGTCTTTAGTAGTGTAAGGTTAGATGGTTTAGCAACGCGACTGAGCAATAATTAATTTGTAGGCCGATGTGATTTGTAGGTTATTGCAAGGGTCTCAGAGCAGTGAGCCTGCAAGAACTGGTATCTATCTCATTATTAGAAGGTTAGTTAGTTGTAAAGCAAGATTTAAAAATTTATAAAGTAGGGGTACGAAAAGGTACGAAATGATCAGCTAAACAGGAATAATTAACAAATAGTATGTGGCAAAATAAACGGTAAAAGGTAGAAATAATAGGGAAAGTAGGACGGATACTTTGACACGTAGTGGTATCAAAAATAGTAACTCATGCATCGTGTGATGATTGCTGATAAAAGTAATCACCGTTTGCCTCAATAACTGAACGGAACTCCATGTGTACGTACGTATTCGTCGAATATGTCACAGGGTTTACTTTATTGTCGGATTAAGCCACAGCAGAGGTCAAAGAACTTCAGACAGAGCATATCTTAAATAATAATCAAGTAACTTGGACCTAGTATCCCCTACATTCTATGTATGGCACACAGAGTAGCAACGAAGTTCTACCCTTCATATTTGCTCTACACAATGTACACAATCTTTTGAATGCAGCTTAGTCAGAATGAACCCGATTATCTACAGTCACTGGTTCTGAAATTGACTGAGCGAATTGTTTTTGTTGCTGCCGGGGGTCAATATGGCCTAAAGGTATAACTCTCTTTATTGCGTGTATAACCTATCACAACACATTAGACGTTGCATTACCCTTCTGACAGTGGTGAGGTTAAAAATCTGCATCGTGACAGTATGTATTTTATTCCAGATTGTTACTTGGAAACAATACACTTACGGTCAACAGTGGCTTATGGTTCACTTTAGGTCGTGAACAGAGCCGATGTAGTATATGGAGGTTCCATTATCCGCCCATTCATAGAAAACTAACTTTGCTAATTTGATGTTGGCTATAGTCAATATTCTACACTTCATTTGTAATATATGGACAGTAACTGTGTATCTGTTCCTAGTAGTCTTTTAGAGTTAATACTTCATTTGGTAGTTTATTATCAAGATAGCCAACTTAAATCGTTACAACTATTAGCTACCTAGTATGATGGAATGAACGCGTCATTAATAGGATAGTACATCTGAACGAGATCGATTCATATCTTTAACACAAAGGCTCTAATCAAACAAACTAGAGACTATTTCTGTCAACACTGGAATCCACGTGACCAAATAATATTTAACGTCGTCGATATACCTGCCCCGACTATTCCGGTTTGTGGAACTGGGCTGGGCCTAAAAATGGTAAACTGAAATCGGTAATGCACTGATCAGTCCGTAGGATATACTAGGTAAGAGACGATTATATTCCGCTATAATCCCTTTTGATCATATCAGTTGACTGGCGAATACAATACCAAGCGTACCCAACTAACAAATAATGCATTAGTCTCACACAACCAAGGCTTTGAAATTGCTTGACAAGGAGTACAGACTATCTAGAAGGACATCGACTTAACACCCAGGACTAAGCCGACATCCTTATCTTTAAATTCCAGCCGTTCCTAAAACCTACGTATTATAACGTATGAAAAATTGATCAGGTTGGTTGTAGAGAACGCCAATGAAATGTGCCTAGTTGACAATGAGCGTTTGCCTTATGCACACTCGGTCCCAAGCCAGAGATTGAAGAACAAGCCGATAGACCAATCAAGACTATGTTATTATTATTATTATTAAAAGACAGGATCGGAATCAGAATTAGACTCGTATTTTACTTCACACATTCCTTTATATATACAAAATAATCGTAGTGATTATTCGTCAAACTGAAATCACCAACATTTATAATAAATACAATTAATTATTGTTATGTGTGCTCACATAAAAATGATGAAAGTTTACAAATCATGTCAACAAAAAATCAATAAAACTTGATAAAATGAACATTTGTATTTCTAATGGTTTCAAATCGCTATCACTACATGTTCAGATTCATCCTGCAATTGCTTCTACAGAAGTACGAAAAGACTGCTAGTCATAAAAAGAATAACTCCATCATTTTTACGGCCTAAAGAAATTCAACTTTACCTGAAGAGAAACACTTTTGCGTCACTAACATTCTCCCCCTAAGTATGAGTGAGATTTACTCTACCTTATCTGAACAGGATCTATAATTGAAAATCACGCTCTTAGAACGACTCCCCTCACCAATTTCCACTTACCATACAGTTGACTGCAAGGTTTTATGACAAGGCTGAAGATTACCAGTTGCCAAGTCATATTTAAGATTGATTTGAAAATTCCGTTAAAATGTATGCACAGGTAAATGAGCCTATTCTATGATACGAATCGATTTCACCACCCCCAAAAAACAACCGTTGACTGGTTGCATTCAAACAATGTGGCATTCCCTAATCTGCTACATTTCAGAAATCACGCACAAGAAAACGAATGGTGTTGTTGGGTCAAGATTTATTTCAATAATAATAATAGTTTATTCCTGAAAGCTAGTTTTACAAGTATGATCAACTTGTTACAAAAGTATAGTATAATGGAATCGAATATATTGTGACGGATAAAATTTTAGACAGTGCAGCGAGCACAAGCGAAGTTTTGTAAGAAATTGAGCGTAAAGTTCATAATTACACTAGCGGTCGCATATAATAGAACAGTTACTTATAAAAGTATGATAATTATAACATGAAAATAGGTACAAGCGTGATCAACCTCGCACATAAGCATTGTATATTGGTATCTAGAGATTTCATCAATAACGTGAAAGTTCTGTAAGAAAGCGAAAGTATAGGCCATGTTTACAATAGTAGTTATATATAACAAAACAGTTAAATACAGGAATATAGAACAATCCGATATAGTTTGCCGATGGAGAGCACTTCAACCAGGAGGAATAATAAACCAAGTAACCCACTACATTTATGGGGACTAATAATAGATCCTATTAAATACTGATACTCGCGTATTTCGCAAGCATGACAAGTGGAGTATATTTTGTAGAAATAATAATAACGATTTATTACCTGATGTCAGGGGTGAACCATTTTAACAGGCAAGATTAACATAAAAAGCGGATCCAAACAAGATCAGTTGGTGACATAAAGCAGATTGAGATAAATGAACTTCCGGGGTTAAAGAGCATGGGAATCTAGTGTGGTATACGGGCTTCTGGAGCTAGTCGGAGATGAAACAGTTTATGTCTGGGTGGGTACAAAAATTAGGCATTCCAGAATATTATGCTCCAAATTGTAAAGTGAAACAAAATTGTACACGGGCTGCAGTATATCTGGCATGGTGGTTTAGTAGTAGAGAACAGTCAATGTAAAAGATAAGTATATGATTCTTTCACTAATTAAAATAAAAATCGTTAGTTAAATACCCGTTTCACAAAAGTAGAATAACGCATAACCGTAAATGTATTAATGTATCTGCGAATATATTGGAGAGAGAAGAGAAAAATGAAGTGTAGCTTCTGCAGGAAATAGAAATATTCTATGCGTTAAGGGGACTAGGTTCTGGAGCGTATAACTGGGGTTCGCTGCTGTGGGGGAAAAGTCACCAGAATAGACGAATTTACGAGGTTAACGAGATTTGGAACGAGTTTGTAAGTACACATGTTATTGACAGCTTGTTCCATATCTGGGAAAGTTCGAACGTGAAAATGTGAGCTCTAAGCGTAATTTTTAGGAAGCTAATCAAAATGCTAAATATATGTGCTTCGCTTAAACTGGATTTTCTTAACTTGTAGTGGAATCCGTCGATAAAAAATGGGGCTGATTGAAAAGTGTCGTATCCAAAGAGGAAGAAGCTAAAGTATCTGACATCTAGACAGATATTTGTGTCATTTGACATTACTTAACATGCACATGGCAAAATGGCATTGAACAAATTCTAGCCTATATTTATCCCCTGCACGTAGACAACTGTAATTTCAATCAGGTTTTCTGAAATTTCGACTTATTTGTTACAATGTAAGCAAAACTAAAGACGCCCAATAAGTTTTCATAAACAAATCACTTGCAAGAATTTGACTGAGTCATTTTAAAATGTTCATCGCCTACGTTATCACCAGTGCACGAATACACTCAATATATTAAGCTGTATATGTAAATAATTTCTGGGTATGAGAGATTAAAATAATGCTCTAAATGATCGGTGACCAGGACGTACAGTAAAACTTGGCAGGCGATTAGTTTCTCAAAAGATAATGATTATGAAGATTTAGACTGAAGCATTTTACAATCAAATTCTAACTTCGAACTCACGAATTTTAAGTATAGTATAATTGGTTTCACGAGTAGATTATGGATAGACTGAAGATGAGCAAACATAAATTGTTAATAATATTAGGGATGTTAAATTAATACACAACGTACATACAAATAATATAAACTTTGACAGTGGGATGACATTGAGAAGTTGAAAACGATGTACTGAGGGACTAGAACAACCAATCAGCAATACAACAATTGACAAGTAAGAAGTCATAATATCAATTACTTCGTAATGTCCGAATTTTATTGATTTCGTTACATGGTATAAAAACTGTTGTTAAATTAATTACTCTTCACATGGAGATAGGAAATCATTGTTGGAACATTTGACACTGTTTACTCATTACATGTTTATGTATATTGAACTTTTTTGTGTACTTGCAATTTTTTCGTCTGTTGCCATCCCAAAATTCAATTTTCCATCTACCCTTTGTTTGGACTTTTAATATATTCTGATTGTTACTGCCTGTTGTCAGTTTCTGTGACAAAGTGCGTAAAAAAAACAAATTTGGAACATTTTCGGAACACATGGTATAGGTATGGTATATAGGCATGAAATTTGCTATTTGCTAATTCGTTAATATCCAACAGCTTGACAAAGCAAGAAAAGTTTCCCTAACAAATATGGAGATTATTCCTGGTGATAATCCAACGAACACATCAAACATTTAGACAGCAAACCCTATATTTCGTTAGAAAATCCCTCTAGCTTAATGAGTAAGTCAGTTTTAATTAACTGAGTACTTAGAGTCCCTCAGTTAATTTTTACTTTAGTAATGACTCTCAATAAATTTGTTTTTCCTCTGTAAACACTATTATAAAATTTGTATGTATTGTTATTACCAAATGTTGCTTTATAGCTAAAGTCCTCTAGAGTTACTGCCGGTCTCAAGCCCGAATAAAGGAGGATTAAGCACGGAGTCGGCAACTTCCTACTATGGAAAACAACTTGCGGAACATGCTGAGCATAAAAAAGAATTTAAAACCTCTCCTTACAGTTGGAAGGTATTTTAGTTCTAAGAGTTTTAACGCCTCAAAATAGGAGATAAGTTTCTTCAAAAATCACGAGGCTGATGTCGCTTCTAAAGTCCAGCGTAACAGTGATCATAGGTACTCAATATGCCAGCTTTCTATGGCTGACTTCAGTTTTGTTTCATTCGATTTTAAGTCCTTGCTCTGAGTCAAATTGGTTTGTTGTTATAACAGTATGTGATCGAGTGGTTGACTCCGCTGGTTAGTTGAAAAACGAATGCTGTCCTTTCACTTTTCGGAAACATGCTTTTTATCTGACAAGTATCTAATTTTTGTGTTTTTGACTACCTATTTATCGCGCCATAGACCGAGCGTACAAATTACTTAAATCCTTTTGGGTCTGTTAACGTCAATGGCATACGCGTCACATTCATTTAAAATGAGCTGATATTCCTCATAAATCAACAAATCAAAAGGTATCGAAAAATCTGATCCAGTTATAATATTCTTATGGAATATTAATTTTACTTTCAACACGTAAAAATGACATAGATTTTGAGCGCAAAATAGTCGTCATAACAGTGGATATTTAGTCTCAAAATGCACTGATAAGCAGAGCAAAAGTAAAGAACTAATGTTTTCACTAATTACCAGGCTAACTGACAAAAATGCAGTGTGACAGCAAAAGAAGAAATGTCAACAAATGTGTTTCAGTTAGTGTTTTTAGACTTCATACAGTTTGTTTAGCTGTGGGGAGATCCGCTCGATATTATTACTGATTAATCACAATAGGGCGCAATTACGCTATGTTTGCCAGATGGCATACAGCCTAGTTTAATAATTTAACCAATTTTACTGACAAGATTTCACAATTTTTATAATAGCGTTATTAAATCCCTATCGACAAGTGCACCTGATGTTTGTGAGTCTTGAGTGGTTCGAAAACAAGACTCTTTACAGACGCTAATGATTACTGGTGAACATTGATGCGCCGAGGGTGGATGGGGCAGGTTAGGTTCAGTACACTAATGTAGCTGCCGCCTGTTATGACGCCAATTGTTATGACGTGATGAAAAGGAGGGTTTTGGTTGGAAAAAGCGAACGCCAATGAAGTGTGCCTAGTTGATAATCCGCGACTGAGCTTAGCTTACTCACCTCGAGGCTGACAATAGGAGAACCAGAATTGAGGACCGGAAATGGAGAACTGAGTACCAAGAACCGGGAACGTATTGTATTTTAATCATGCTTTTATAGATACATAAAATCAGACTACACGGTAAGCCAATCACAAATCTAACATTGGTACAGAACAAAGGAAAGCGTGGCAGTGAATGGGTACAACTTCTACACAGTCAAGTAAACATAGTTCTCAATAATAAACAATATACTAAGAGCAAATATGCTAAGCGAGAGGACTGGGCAGAGGGAAATTAACAGTCAGAGAAATGAAATGATTACATAGTCTACAGTTATAATAATTCAAGTAATGATCTAAAGCACAGTTCTCGAAAATAATCAATCTTCGTTAGGTGCCCGGCATATCACCGTGGAACACTGTTGAGTTAATAACTTCTTGCAAATAGTCACAAATAGTAGTCAACACGCAGCACTAGTAAACTTCTGGGAACTATGCGGTCGTTTAAATCGGTCAGCATATTAGCACCGTTGAAGCATTAGTTGAACAGGACAACACCGCGTCCATTTAAAAGCTTTATATTCTGACTCACGTCATAACATAAAACAAGCCATTAAAATCCATGAGATTTTAGTTAAGAATACTATGAGTCTGGATTTACAGTGAATGGTAATAAGTAGAATCCAATACTTCAAATGTAATCCAAGCTTGTGTGAAAAAAAATTAATAGAACACCATTCAGAAACATGACAAACTATTTGGGGTCAGTTCATCGTCTACCTTTGACTTTCATTATCAGGTTGTAATGTCAATAAGTATGTTTTAGTGAGTCAAGATGCGGTACTCTTCTAGTTGGTAACATTTTCGAATGTAACGATGTTTTCGCATTAAATTGATAAAATGCTCGAGATCTTCTTGTCCTCTTGTTCTTTATACTGGGGGAAGGGACTTTTGTGTGTTTTATCCGCATTCGTTGTCGGACTAAGTGGTGTGGTTCCACTTCTTATTCTTCCATTAAACAGTATTTGTTCCAGAAAAGGTATTTTGTTGCTTATTCATATTTACTTGGGAATTAGATGTCGTTTCTCTCAATAGATGGCTTAGTTACGCTACTGGAAGTCTTCTAGGAGAAGTTTTTATCCATCTATTACCTGAATCTTGGATTCACAGTAAATTTGGCTATATGCTAAAAATAAAAAACTCGATTTTTGTTGGCTTTTTATGATTCATAGATGATGTCGTTGCGTTTCAGAATTCGGGATTTTGGATGCTTACCGGATTGCTCTTATTTTTTATTATCGAGAAGCTATGTATTCATGAATCTGCTGAAAAGGAAGTACGTCTTTTGTTTTCAGCATTGTAATAGAAACCTACTCTTTCCTTAATCCAGCTTGTCTTTTGCTTTACTGTTGCCTTAAAAATACAGTGCCTCTGAACAATACGGTGGCAATAGTTCATATGATGTGCCTTTCCAAATGGGCTTATTATTGGTTTCATAAGACGTGGTATTCTCTCGGGAGTCAGCTTTGTAATTGACATTTTTATGGGCTTGCATATTTTTAGCCACTGTTTTTACGTGTATAAGCTATGCTACTTTGATCGCTGTCGAACATTAGTTTGTGTTACCACACCCTTAGACTACGTATTGTTAACATGTTTGGGGAGATTGGACTACAATAAAATAGATCAGTATTTTTACCCAGAATTTTACCTACGTATATTTGTATCATAGGGAGCGATCGTATCCTGTATACCTACTTAGATCCTAACCAACCCTATTCCTTTTGACTGGTCCAATATCTTTCAAAATAGAACCAGTTGATTTAGTTTCATTATCTCGTAACCGTAGCTGCTACCTTGACGTTGTGGTCATTGTTGTCAGTTGTAATAAACCAACTGTACTGGAATCAATACTCATTTATTTGAATATTTTTACTCCAAGGGATCACTTAAAGGGCGGTAAAACTAAAAACAGCAGAATTTGGGCTTGAGCCTGAAGTCGTACTGCCGACTGTACACGTATGTGACAGCATTTTGGTGTTTCCCTCGAACTATTATCGTTTCGGTGATTCTGCCATCCTTCAACGGAAGGGCATGCTTAGATAATGTCTGCCCTAAAAGTGAATAACACTACTTCACAGCCTTCTGTCCTTAGCTGTAAGACTTTTAGAACTACGGGTGTTACATCAGAAACAATTCACAAAATACCACAGGTAACATATTAGGAAGTTGTCCCTGGGCACTGCAATCACACTCTTAGGTCACCAAGATAACTGCCAATCAGGATTTTACTCCAAATACCCCATGAAATAGAGCTTTTACATGGTGTGGACAATCGGTGGCACTCGAAATCATCATATCACCTCACAGAAAATCCTAGAAATTATCTTATTATTGTTGTTAGTTTATGCCGAATACTGGCTGAAGTTAACTAAAGTGTATAAGCGTTTCATGTTGTATATGCATCCCGCATTCTATTTTAGAAGTTTCAGTATACCATAAGGTAACTTGTGATTATTCAACTCGTGTTAGCTTAATACATTTCTCTCTCCTTACAGTCAAGGGCTATAATTTGTTCGTGTTTTCTGGGACCACCGAGTAAGCAATACGTGGGTTAGGAATAGAGTACTAGGTAGATACGGTAAGTCTATTGATGAAGTAGTAAATCTTCATCAGCTAAGGTGGTTAGGGACATGTGTTACGTATGCCTGACCACCGCCTACCTCGACGAGCAATGCTGTCTGGTGTAGGAGCAGGGTGGAAGAAAGCTAGGGGCGGCCAAACCAAAACATGGCACCAGTCCATGAAGTCATTGACAATTGGGCTGAGCCATGTTAATAGGTGCAGACTACCTGGTTGGGGTCCGCGTGACGCTCGTAATAAATGGCTAGAGACCTTGGGTGATATGGCTCAAAATCGTTGGCAATGGCGCAGGTGCATCCATTCCCTGTCTTCCTCCAAATCCTAAGCTTCTGAACTTACCATAATTTTCTCTTTACTGAATCATATTTTTTTAAATGTTCTCGGTCTCTATTCCCTTCCATGAATACTAACTCTGCTACTACCTTCCCCACTCTTGGATTTGATTCGACAATTTAATTTCTATCTGCTAATTGAGGCATAGCAACTTGAACTGACGTACGCATGTACTAAGTTCTACGTTGTAACTGTCTGTCAAGGGCTATAATTCACGTAAATTAATTTACGTAAATTCTATTTATCAGTGTACAGTCATAATAATGACTATACACCGGTAAGTAGAATCGTCTTTATTACAATTGATCCAAAACTAACTATTGTTACTATTATTTATTGTTTATTACGTTACTCATGGTAGCATTATAGTGTGTCGTGACACCCATTAAGCACCACGAAATGCAACGTAGATTTGTAGATGCATTATTATCTTGTCTGGAGTATGTTGAAGAAAGATAAATCAATGACTGACTCACTCTGTAATGATAATAAGAGAATATTTCGTTTAGTGTACAATGATGATATTTGAAACGTATATAGTTACCGCTAACTGCTACCACTATGGGGGTTCTTATGTACTTTGCACTGAAGTCATTATTTTAAAATGGATTGCAAAATCTGATTATTGCTTGTTTTTCTGCAGTATCAAGCCACAGTTTTGGCCTTTGATAGCTAAAAAAGTAATCTACCAACTAACATTATTTGATGCTACTTATTTGTCTAGTTACTACACCACTTCGTTCCGTGAGTTTGTCACTATAATTTTTTCATGTATAACCACTGTTTGAATTAGAGTGACTAACTTTTATCACCTTCTCAGGTCGAGGGTTATCTCAATCTTATTGCCAATGTAATTGATAATTTTACTCATGGTGTGGCAATCGCCGGAAGTTATCTTGTTTCTCTTCGTGTAAGTTAACCTTAATTTATTGGTTTTACGTAACATGTGCATGAAAATAATAATAGAAAAGAAACTTCCGTTAATTAATAAACTCTCCGTATGCCTAGATTCAAAGTATTTTTAGTTGATGCAGATATTATGTGTAACCTTTAGATATTCTCTTAATGTTAGTTTCCTGTTTATGCTTACTGAAATCTGGGTCAGATTACAAGAAGTATGACTGTTTTAAACGAAATAATTATGGCTTGGTTTTTTATTTCCGATGTATCAAACGTCTTACTTCTTAAAATAAAGAGGTACGCGTAAGACAATGAAGATCACTGTTTAGCATTTTGCCCTTAATAGTCTCCAGGTCTGTTATGAAGTGGATTGCTGCTGAATCAACAATTAACAAATCAGTTGTTCAAACGAGGAGTTTATTACTTTTAGAGTGGTTTAACTAATCCGAAAAGAGAATTGCGATCTCCACTTCCCAACCAAATGACAGCACATTATTCAACAACAACTGTTCTCGCTTGTATCTCTCGTTATTTATAGTCGTTACAAATACCACGTTCTTAGCTACCTTATCATGCTGTTACGATTGGAAATAAAAGCTTTCACATAACAGTGAAATCTTATAATTAAGTTAGTGTTATTAGTGCAAAATTGTCCAGATTACTTGTATAAATAAGCTATGTTGAATTTATTTTCATCTGAATCCTTAGGATTATAGTATGTAACAGTCTTTCGAAGATTCACTCAACAAATATCATTAGTTCAAACAGCTAACAGTATTCCTATTATTTCAGTTAGGTATTTTGACAACTACTTGCATATTAGTTCATGAAGTTCCTCATGAAATGGCTGATTTCGTAATTTTACTCCGAAGCGGCTTTAGTCGGTGGGAAGCTGCTAAAGCTCAAGTAAGTCGTGATAATGTTTTGCAACTTACGTTATGTCAGTATAACGTAAACGTCTAATGACTTTTTAATCTTGTTAATTGCCAACTATTCTGATTTATTTTTGTCGCTTGGCAAATTATTAACAAATTATTGAATACATATTATAAGACTTATATAGTCTAGATTCTTATCAGCAGTGAAGTAAACAATATTATGTACTTAAGGAAATGATACGCGAGACTGAAATGAAAGATTATCGGATCCGTGCGACAAAAGTAAAAGATTTTGAAGTAAACTGTCTCAAGCCGACGGGAATTTTATCATTTTGCAAATTCTTCATAGCTGACGGTTTGGCGGAATAATCTTGCGGCTTGGCATGGATACCTCGTAATTTTCTTTTATTGGTTCCTAATCCACTGCAATTATGTCTGCAAAATTATCGCATGTCTATACTGTTTGAGTCTAGTGCTATTATCATCATCATCTCTGTATTGCAATCTATATTAACACTTACGTTCTAGATGTCTTATTTTGCGAACTATATTTATACCGTTGTGTCACTAATTATTCAAGGGTTATAGCTGTTATGCTTACACCATTATTTTGCTATGTGGACCGTGCTACTGGAACTAGAGTATGTCTGGTCTGTCAGAATTACTAGCAACAAAAGTGATTATTGCTACAATTATTTTATCTTGACCCTGTGTACCGAAAAAGTGTACAACCACATTAATAAACAACCAAAACCAAAAGAATCTCAATCTCATTTTTTAACGTATATGTTATATAGTTGTAAATCTTGTTAAAATAGTTCCTTATAACAGGTTGCATAAATAAAATTCATTACAAGATTTCTGGATTATTTCACTTGTAATTTTAATCCAATATGTTAGAGCCCGAGTAAATCTTTTTCAAGCACCTTGTTATTAATAATCATGGTTGGATTCGAAATTGACTCGACTGACGACATCCTGCTCATCGGCATTCAGAGCCATTTACTAGTATGTTGTTCCAAAGTGCGGATTTTTTAAAAATATAGATAGTTTCGGTGAAGTGATTATAATGAAATTGTTTGGTCTCCAATTAATTTAGTAATAAAATTATAGTCTGTGATCTTTTATAATTTTTCCTCAGGTGCAAATATGACGCACAATTGAGTTCGCAGATGTGAGTGTAACAATTCACCAAAATATTTTCATTGCACTTACCGTGTATCATAGATTTTACAGTTCATTGATATTCAGGGGTTGCTTTTATTAATACAGTGCCGAATTATGTAAAGGATACTGTTCCAATCCTTTAATAAATAGCTCTCATGGATTTTTTTCTTGACAGAAGTGCATCTGAAGCTCACTGGTTTGAACAACAAAGTTTGCATCATCGAGTCACAAGTTTCTAATTAACCTCTACTTCGGATTAAGTAGCCGTTAGTAACTTTAGTCCTCACATAGTGTTTTATAGTTCCAGTACAAGAACGTGTACTCGAGCAATGAGTTATACTAACTTATTCTTTATGAAATTGCGTTCCTGACAAAGGATTTATGAAGCTAATCTCTTATCTCGTTTCAGTTAGCTACAGCATCTGGGTCCACTTTGGGTGCTATCCTAACACTTTGTGCCAATTCTTCAGTAACCGGTAAGTGTCAACACAGTCAAAATAATTCACTAAGTTACAATTACTCGAAATCGTTTTTAACCACCACTAACATTTTAGAAAAAAACTATAATTTTCTCACAACATTAATTTTCATCGTGTTTATGCTTCACTTGTTAACAATTGCTTCACAGATAAATTCATATTATTGACCACTGTAGTCACCATTGTTATATTTTTCTAGTCCCATAATGTCTGTAGAATTCTGTCGATCTAGTTATAATGTCATGAAACATTTTTTTCATATTAGGCAGTTGAGTCAATATTAAACATTGGATCAGTTAGTTTTTCACTTTGTAATTCATTTTCGCTGAGAAGTAAATAAAATGACGATATGAGAAAGCCAGTACAGGTTTTCTTTCCTGTTCAGTTTGCGAATCAGCTCGACTTTCAATTCTGGTAGTCAGTTGTCCTTTTTATTGTCCTACTTTTCATTTCCGTTAGTCGGGAATACTTGTCCAAAAAGCTTACGATGATTAATTGTTAAGTCAGTGCTAATTATTTGATAATCTACTGTAAAATGCTCAGTGAGATGCTTTGTTTTTACCTATACCTTTATATTACCAGTCATAAAGGCTCGTACTTTAATTTGTGAGATTGGAATTAGTAGCCTAAGTCTGGATTCCGTCCGTTGATTTATAGCTTAGACTCTTCTCACCTGTAAAAAGTCTAGATTTGTCTTATATCAATATATATAAATAGTTAGGGCATACATTCGACTGAGAAGATGATGACATCTTGAACATAGATAGAGACGACCAAAAACTTACAGATGCTTGATCTTCAGATCAGCTAATAATCAACGAACATAATTAAATAAATTTAATTTATCAACCAATTACAAAAACTATCTCCAAGGTCATAGAATCAGATCAAGGGGAAAGACACTCAAAAGAAGTATTCAGACAATGACAGGACAAGTGTTAAAGATATATAACCGAATCCAAAGTCAACGGAATAAACTGTTAGTCACGGAGAAACTCTTATAGCTCTTCTCTTTTCAAAGTTTACGCTGGTGTTGTTTAGAGAATACCACCTTCGAAAATAAGTTCGTTGTCGGGTGAGATAACGAAAGCTTCATATTTATACGCCCCATCTAACTCATAAAGTAAATCACTAAAAATCTTCCACAAACTTTCCACTAACTCAAGGTCAAGAAGTTTAATGGCTGGACGAGAAATACTGATTACGTCATGAAAACAAGAATAAACTTCAGTGAAGAGTCCTTTTTTCAGCTACCCCGATCTTACAGCTGTACAATCTCAAATATATGCATTATGTTTCAAAATAATGATCAATAATGTTTGTTAACAGTAACAGAAAAAGTGCAAAAATGTTATCCTTACTAGGAAGCTGGAAATTTAGTTGTTAAGTTCTTGAGTATGTCGTAGATTAGATGCGTAACATAATAAGGACTAACATTTCAACAAAATTTATTTAAAAGTGGATACAGAAATACATTTAAGTCTGGAGTAATGACATTTGAAAAAGTAGAGCTCAACACCTCAGAAAATTCAGAGTATAAATAAGTTCTTTTTAAGTAAACAGTTCTGTCTTCCCTTTATGTATAACAAAGGTTTTAACAATGCTATAGATGCTTAGTCTTAATGTCCGTGTAAGGCTTATGTTCACCATGTGCAGTAATGGAGGTTCTTATGGACCCGCCCTAGCCACTTTATGTTCGTGCTTGATCATGCTCCTAAATCCCCTTCAATAAATCACGTTCATCTAACTACCTATATACCTAGCTCCAGAATAGCAGGTAGATTAATACACACATAAAGAAGTGATTTGATGTGTCAGCTTATCCTTTGGTTTTTTGTTGAACGTGTAATGGTGTATTGACTTCATCAAGGTTGTTAGTTGCATTTGCTCCTACTCGACGATGGTCAGCAAACAAAATTACAATGTCAAATTACCTAAACAGAAATATGCATTCAAATGTAAACTTAATTCATTAGTGTTATAAATTCTCATGAATTCATGTAAAATTATAGAAAATTAGTATCCATGTTAATTAAATTAATCGTATGCAAGTTTTGTTTGAAATATTTAAACTACAGTTAACTATATAAACAATATTTATGTGCTTGACTAACTACATTTACCCAGTTTTGTTATTGTGAACATTGTGCACTAGACTTGATTTTTGATATATATTGTATCATACATCATAACATGTGAAGGCTATACTCTGCTATATATTTTAGTTAACAGTAGTTCATAATGACAATCAAATAGGTATATGTATCTAGTCACCAGCTATGATCATAAAATGGAAGCTGTAATGAGCGTAATAACAAGTATTTTTAGTAAGCCATTACACTACTTAATACTGTGATAATATTATTTTATAGGTTTTTCTAATTCCGTAACTGCTTGTTATAAGTGAAAGTACAAATGTACTACAGCATTGAAAGCTTTAAAGAAATTTTCACTGTGTTCCTATGAATGCTCCTTTATTTTTTACAAAAGCTTGGTATAATGACTTGTCAGTCAATTATTAACAACATAGAACCTGTTATATATGTCTATAGGTTCAACCTGCCATACCACATTAGCATAACGAGATCAGATTTGCAAGAATAACACGACAAAGGAAGAATAAAGTAATGATGTATATCAAAAGTAATTGAATTTAAAATCTAGATAAAAATAAAGTGAATACACTTGCGCCACTGTGACCAATTCTGAGCTATGCCACCCACTATTTCCATCCACTCATCGGGATTATCACGCGGATTCCAACTAAGTAGTCCGCATCTGCTAGTATGGCTCAGACGAACAGTCAAAGACTTCATGTACTGATGCTATGTTATAGCTTGGTCGCTCTTGCCATTCTTTCATCCTACTCTTACCCCAGCCAACATTGCGCGGCAAGATGGGTACTGATCGGGCAAATGCAACAAATGTCCCAATTATATCAGTCGATGAGAGTTCACAACCATTTCAACTGATTTGCTGTATCTTCCTAATATTCTGTGCCTAACATCAATATTACTTATCCGATCATTCTATGATATACAAGCGATACTGTGAAGATTTCTATAATTGAAAACCTTAAGACTACATATATATTCCATTTTCATGGCTTTTGTTTTAAAACCATAAATTAAAACAAAGCGATCTGCTACACAGTAAACTCGACCTTTAGTTGAGAAACAGATATCTCACCTACTCCACAAGTGATGTTTATTGGTAAAATCCGAGAGAGCTTTCTGAGTCCCTGCTGGGATTCCGTCAGACACCGACCCACCAGGGATAATAAGACTTTTGAGACAAGTGAAAATGTCAACGTACTCAACTGCTTCATTCGTTATGATGTAGATCAGCTTGGCAGTAAAATTTTGCATTTGCATACGTTGGAATGCATCCGAAATATGCTTGCATTGTTATTCATGGTGTCCAGAAGACTATACATATTGTCAGCGTCTTCACCTTATAAGATTATATCGTCTACATATTCTAAGTAGACTAGTGTGTTTCTAGGAAAGAGTTTAATTCCTGAAGAGTTAAATGAGAAAAGTGAGACTTCCAGGAGAACATCTATGACGAAACGAAATAAAAAAGGAGATAAAAAAAACACTTCTAATGAGCCCCACTTCAGACTGAAAATCCTCGTAACAGCTCACTGTGAACCCTAACTCAGCCAGTCGTATTCGAGTAGAGCCTTTATGAGGTTTACGTACCTTTATGGTACATCTTTCAATGACAAACACTACCACAGAACCTCTCGGTCTACGGAGTCGAAAGCTTTCTTTAAGTCAAAGAATATCACTATTGTCTGACTTTGGTAAGTGTGCCTTTGTTCTAGAATATGACGCAGAGTGAATATTTGATCAACACCTTCGCCTAGGTCTGAAACCAACCAGATTCTCCAGAGTTTGTGCTTCCCTAGCGTCAGATAAACGTTGGATGATCACAGAGGCTAATAGTTTAGACACTATGTAAATCAAACTGATTCCTATGTGGTTATCACAAGTTTCTGTCCCTTTTTGTGAACTGGAACGATCAGCAGTCGAGACCAGTCAGATGGGATTACGTTCAATTCCTAGACGTTGGTTAATATATCAGTCAACCTACCTACTAAAAATGGACCACCATCCTTAAAGATATCTGGAGTTGATCTCTCAGCTCTTAGTGCTTTGCCTCGCTTCAAATTACTTGTAAGTTTTTCAACCCCACTAAGATTTAAGGGGACATGTATCAGTTATCCACTCAGGTGGTTTGGGAATAATCAGTAAGTTGTGAGTGACTAAGGGGGGGCAGTTGGACTGTTTCTAAAAGTGCTCCGTCCAATCTTCTAAACCAAGAGTGAATCGAGGACCTATCTTTTTCGGAAATAGTTTCACTAACAGCCGATATCCTAATATTGGTGTCCTTGATAAGTTGGAACAGATGCCTTTGTATTACTTACTACTGCAACTGCTTCCACCGCTTTTGCTTTTTGCTACGCACCACTCTACATTCCAGTTGTCGTCGCTCTTCATCATACTCGAGCCTCCATCAGTTCACTAGAGGTTTCAGAGATCCATTGGTCTTTAATAACCTTTGGATTTAGGTTGGATGCAAATATCGTTGCTGCGTGTACAGCTGCTTTAGAATCGCTCCGAGTTTCTTCAGGATGAATTTACTATCTGTAAACAACTACGTTCTTAGCTAAGTCTTCTCTGAACGCATTCTCTGCATTTTCAGTCTTGAATCGGTATCTAAGGGGTTTATATGTTGTGACCTTTCTGGGTCCGGTAAAACTCATGGAATTACGTGCTCTTACTAGGGCGTGGTCAGAATCTAAACACGTTCCTCAGAGTCAGTAGTAGTTCTCTATGGATCCTCCCCAACGATAGCTGTTGCTGATATGGTCAGTTTGTGCCCATCGTTGTTTTGATGTTGGAGGTCACCGGGTTAAACAATGTCTTTCCTTATACTTAAAATTTGTGCCAGCTAAAAAAATTAGCCGTAGTCTGAGCTTAATTGCACCAAACGGTCTCCATCATCTGTTCATTGGGCTGGGATGCCGAGTGATCTACCTAAGTGTTTTCTAGCCTGACTTAGCCTATTAACGTGGACATTAAAATCCCTTACCGTGATTACTATGCCTGAGTACTCAGCTTTTTGAAGGAGACTAGAGAACTGTATGCAGAGCCTGTCTTTTAGTCCATCTGTACTGAAGTCAGTGAGAGAGGGTATACGCAGGAATAACTAAATGACATTGGCGTGTATCCCTATCTTTCTGAGAGCATACTGTACCTTTCAGACAAACAGCTCATAAACGACCATCTACAGGAATCCACTCGAGAAATGCCTGTTCTGTCCTCAAACTTAGTGCTATGCTTACACCAGCATGCCCACAAGAACTTACTGTCGGATCCCCAAATGATCGAAAAGTAAATTCCGCTGTATATCTGTGTTGACTAGGTGAAATCAAGTGAGCAACCACGCTGGGGTCTTGTATGCGTCTTTCGGAGACATAGTATATATTAATCTCAAGAGATTCTGTGGTTTTAGCTAACGAGGCTTATTGACCGATTTGACACAATGTTGGCACATTAAAACCTCTAACATGCAGTTTAGAGAGAGGTTTCAGGAGACCTGGAATAGCATTTCGAGAACTCATATAACCCAGTACAAGTAGCTTGCACAGGTGGAGGGGTGGGAAGTTGGGGGGGCGGTTAGAAGTGAAAGTAATGGAAACATGAGAAGGAATTTGATCGTGAACAAGGCGATCTCGAGTTCTGTTAGGGATATAAGTGGGGTATCATTTTTCGGTTGCCCACACCATGGAAGGGTTCTTTTTAAGACACCTGAAAAGGGAAGTAAATTACAAGAGAAGAGTGTGACCGCAGTGGCCAAGGGACAACTGCTTGAAGTTGGCCACATGACCTTTCTACAAGTGGTTTTCGGTGAGTTAGCTCTGTATATGTTATCGCTGGAGACGGAAGTCTGTGGAGTAAGGTGAGGTGTACGTTTTTAGGGTGGACCTTTTCTAACCGTGCCCTTCTTTTGTGAAAAGGTAGCATCGTTGATATTCTGGTTGCCCGGGCGAAAACACCTTGATGCCTCCACACCTCTACACAGTTGGCAGTATGACTTCATCCTCGGACCTTAGGTCTGGTGCTTTTAGTTTTATCGCTCCTCAGCTGACCTGCCTGGTATGGTAGGACATAAAAGAACGATTGTTCAGGCCAGCATAGCTCGATTCACACATCATACAACAATAAAAAAATAAAAATATTGCAACTGGATTGAAAAAACAGCAAAGTCATATTTTATTTCTCCAATGATACATTTCGGTGTCTATGTGGTAAAACAGACAACTACAGTAGATTACTGATTTAGAATTTGTATCATATTAAGGGACATATTAAGTCATCTATCGTAAAGAAACAGAGTAAACAACACAGATTTTAGACAGAGATTACTAGTTAAAGATGGAAAATCTGTTGATGGTGAGTTTCCGTCAGGCGAGATGTCTTGAACATCTTATGCAATATCCTTTCGTTCTGTAGGAACAAACTGCAAAAACAAGGAGTGGCCGAACCAAGACATAATATCGGCCCATGAAGTCACTGGCTGCTTGACCGAGTCATGTAATTGGTTCTAGATTACTTGGTTAGCATCTGCAGGTTTACTGTGAATAGTGCTTGGAAAATTTTTATGATATGACCCAGAACCAATCACAACGACCCAGTATCATTCACTTTTTACATTTCACTAGGAGTTTCATTTCAGTATTTCTTCATCTTGATGTATTCCCGAACTGTATTTAAATTATTAACACCAATGGAAAGGTAGTCCTATTATGCTCAAACACATGCTCCTCAGCCTCGTTATCTACAAAACGTTTTCTAAATCAACCATCTCTTAGATGACAACTACAGTCAAAAATCGTCAGTTTGGAAAGTCGAGGTTTTATTACCCTGAAGCAGCACTTCATGTATCAAGTCTTCGAGACAAAGCTAAATTTGCGGCGTTGTAACATGTGTCCCTGATTAACGTGATCCACTTTTGATTGTTGCATTGTGTTTGACTTGATTGGTCATGCCATTATAAAACTGCTCAGATGTACGATCGTTCCGGATGTTTCCGACTATATGTTGCTCACAGATGAAACTAGATACCAAATACTATTAATCATGCCATACTTTGATGAAGTAAACAGACATCGTACTGACCGTAAGCTGATTAAGTGCTAATTAGACTAGATGTCATTGCATAGTTGAACAAAATTGCCTATATACTTGAGTTCGTGAAGTTACTGTCCTGATCATAAACCTTATATTTTTTATATACCTTAACCAACCGACGCGTTCTTATCCACACTCTGCTTGTTCCGTATATATTTATGTGAGTATTATTTTTCTACTTTTGTTAACCAGATGAACACTAAAATATTGGTCTATTACATTTTTGCGATATTTTGGCACTTAAGATAATCTTATGGCTTAATTTATAGCCGGCAATTAAACCATCCTAGATGGGACAAATTTAGCAAGTATACTTTATGTTCGATAACGCATCAGAGTCTCACTTATGTTGATAGGACAACAGCGTTGTACACTTCAACTTCCTTAATTATTTTAGTAACGGTGATGGGATATCTTGAAGTATGAATAAATAATGCTGTCAGTGATCTAGCATATTAGCTGTATAAGTCATCCTCTTTTGAAATGTAATGATGTATAGCCAGCGCTATCACTATATATCTATGCTTCATAACCTGGTTATTTGAAAGACTATTATTTAAATTTTTTCACAAAGCAATCTTCAACTTTACAGGTTGTACAACAAAATGGATACTTCCGTTTACTGCAGGTAGCTTTCTGTACATTGCATTGGTTTCTCTGTTACCTGATATTTTAAAAGAATTGTCATTTAAGTAAGTTGTGGTGGCTTTACACTTTCCATACACTCAGTATTATTGTAGATTAGATCGTTTAATTGTTCATCACTTTATATCATTGCTTATAAAGTAATGTCGGCATTCTCATATTCTTTTTTCTGAGACTCTTCTAGAATGAATTTAGTAAGACTCCTCAATTTTTCCATAAATTCTTAACATGTTAATCAGGAATTAATTTTCATACTTACGCCTCTATTATAAGGTTGTAATTTCTGAAAATGCTGAATCAGTTAGTCAGTCAGTTACAACGTAGAACTTGGTACATGTGTACATCAGTTCAAGTTGCCATACCCAAATTAGCAGATAAAGAAAATGCTATATTGGCATCCTAGAATCAATCTATAAAAAAAACTCATGGGAGTGTAGAATGCAGTTGCTGTGAGTTGCTGTGGATAAAACAATTACATATAGTTACTTCAGTACAACCAGTATTCCATTTACCATTATCCAATCACCATGTAAACCACCCTCCGATATTTACTTTTCAAATGTAACGAAAATGAAGTGTCTACTAAATATTTTAGTATATCTTAGGCCAAATTGTATCTAAATAATATATTCACAAATTATGAGTGGTTTGCTATTATACGTATGTATCGTAAATTGATTAGTGTTGAAATTGTGCCGTCAGACACTAACCTTATAGTTCTAACTGTTAAGCGTTTGCCATGAGACCTAAAATTTCTCAGTCTGATCCCTAACAGAATCTTGATTATGTACACCTAAGTCTCTAGTTTCTAATGGTGCCCCAAATGAGATTAATCCATAATTCGTACAATCGAAAAATTAAAGCAATCTTCACAATAAACCCTTATATATATATAACGCAGATTGTACCTCTTTATTGTTTTTAGAGAATCTCTTATCCATGTAACTCTTATGTTTATCGGTTTAATTTCGATGGCAATCGTCTCATATGCAATGGATTGAAATAAACAAATCGTGACAATAACAACAACAATATTGCATAATGAGTGTATCATATACACAGATATATAAAGAAACTAACTGATATAATTGAACAAAATCCTACGGAGAACAATCAAAATTTTATTCCTCATAGTCAATATCTCTCTCACCGCTCCATCTGCCTTCAATCAATTATCTTATACCTTCACCAGACTTTTGTTATAAACAGAAAAGAAATCAATTTAGAGCATTTCTGGAAAACAGCTTCTTGTCATTATTCTACCTTGTTGTTACTGATGCATTTTCTTCTCTTTTCATTCTTTTTTTCCTTCCGCTTCGTTTAATTCGGTGATAACATTATTTTATTTGCCTATACATAGTTAATAAAAATGAGAATTTGTCTTTAAATGACCTTATTAATTCATTAAATCCAGTGAATACGGTAAGAATTTATTTTAAACAGGAAAGATACATTTTACTATGTATTAACGTAATAGTCTAAACTCATTATTATTTATTATTATTGAACATTCAGTTGTCTAGTTTTAAACAATATTTTGTATTTTACCTTGACTATCTTAGTGACATTTAACATGCATTGTTTTTTTTTAATAAATTAGTTAATAATAATATGAATGATCATTTTTACTTATTTTTAATTTTTGCCAACTATTGAATGACTACTCACTTCATTTAGATTGAAGATGAAGTAAATGATTCTATTGAATTATTCCATCTTGTGGTGTAGAAAAATCTTAGTTTCTCGACTAGTAACGCTACTAAATAGTTTACTATTTATGCTTTCTTTTTGTCTTTAGCCTTTTGATAACTGTTACAAATTAAACATTCCTGATGTTATCTACAAAGAATTTCAATAATTATAATTGAATTGTGGCCGGCAAGTGGAACTTAGGTATTAAATTTTTTCCTGATTAGCTAGATTCTCATTATTCAATAAATATGCCTTATCCAGCATTTTCAGTGCATTTATTGTGAAGGAATGTGTTGCGTGTTAGTGCAATATTCACTAAGTGTTTCAGGACGTAACTTTTACATATTTGTGTTTCATCTGATATGTTGAGCGGATGCACTCCCGACATGTTCAAATCGGACAGTTATCGATAATCCTGAACGACTAAAATGAAATTCTTAGTGGAAATTACACTCCAGTGTGCAGTGTTACACACGAATTGAATTGCTAAATGAACAAAATGCACTAAATATAAATGATTTACTAAACACTTAAATTGTCGTGGGTAACCTTATTTTCCAAATACAATACAAATGTAACTGTCTTGAGTTCTAGCATCCCTTCATAAATACCTTTTTCATTCTGTCTACTCGAACCACATTCTTAATGTTTAATCTTTTCCACTATCATTACCATTGTATTATTATAACTCCTTTTTTATTCATCTTGTTAATTTACATCCGTTATGCTAGTATGATGGGGTAAATCGTCCTGACATACATTTAGACCATACTCTATGTTGATTATGAATAGCTTTCGTAAAAGAGATTGGTGTTAGAAATCTCCTACTTAATAGTTGTCGATTTATATCTATCAATATACATTGAA
The DNA here is from genome assembly GCA_034768735.1 of Schistosoma mekongi. NCBI lineage: Eukaryota > Metazoa > Platyhelminthes > Trematoda > Strigeidida > Schistosomatidae > Schistosoma > Schistosoma mekongi. The sequence continues at coordinate 30,414,577 of CM068307.1, read as the reverse complement.
ACAGTTAGAATTAATAATTACCAAGTAAAGTAAACTTAGTCAAGCTATTGGGTAGTAACAAATTTAACATTTCTATTGACTTCTACGCTAATTACATAGGCTAATCAGCTCATTTTAGTGCTTATATACTTGACTTCGGGCCATACATTTTCTTTTGAAGGCTAATATTGCAATGCAACTGTCCAAACGAGCGTAGATGGAGTAGGATTCAAACCCGCATGACTTTTAATTGAAAACTAAATGGTTTAATTGAATATGCTATCGTTTCACGGAATAGTTCTCAATAGATTTAAAGAAATCAATTAGTTATATGATTTTATCTACACTTTGTGTCACGTCAGACATTGTGAAACAGTGACTAAGTTGTTAATAAATTCTACTTTTACTTAGTCGGAAATAGGTTCCAGTCCCGCTGCATCTTTAGTTTGTGCAGTCGTGTAGCATCATTTATCTCCACATACTAGGTGTATCTCGAAGGTGAATGTATGAATCTGCGATTAGTAATTTACTTCTTAGTGATTGTAAGCTAGACGGCGAAAACTGTTATAAACAAGCTTGGTTATTTTTTAATGATGCATTAAATAGTGGATAACGTTAAGTTTTATTAGTTTTTTAACTTCCAATTACCCCGGTAAAAATGACCAGAAATGTTACACAACAGCAATTCGAGATATATTGGTAAACTGAATGTACTAAATAATAGACAGCGGCTTAACAAGCAATTCATTTCAGTGATATTTATCGCGCCCTTCATAATGTCATGCTGTAAAATAAATTAAGGTCAAATGATTAAAACTATTTACTTCGATATTTGTTTAAGGATGAAATACTATCCAATGGTTAACCGAATTTCAGCCTAATTACTCTGACATACGTATACATATAGTGTTTTATATATTACTGTTATTGTTAGTATCGTTTTAGCTTTCATGAAATTGAGAAAAATAAGTACATGGTGTAAAGTTTAATATAAGTAGTATTTTAAACGATCGATTTTATGTTTTGATTTGCAAGAAACCTAGATTGTGCGAAAAACAGTTTTAGTCCTATTTGCGCATCAATAGTATGTGTTTATTCTCAAAAGTTTTTATTTATATTGTAATGTTTAGTTTTTAATAGGTTTGTGCCTTGTCTGGAGGCACATTGTGTGCAGAGAACCATCTAAGTCATGATCTTAAATAGAAAAGAATAGGAGAAAAGGTAAGTTTACAACTAAGGAAACACATCAGATGCATTTACTTTGCATCATCAAAGTAAACAATCACAATAGACGATGACAGTTTTATAAAATCATGAAAATCGAAACTAGAAGTTGCTACAAAGATTTCAAGCGCATTAAAATATACTTTATAGTATTTATATTCAGTCTCTATTCTACTTTAAGTTTCTGTTTAAGTGTTGTGCCCAATTCATCATTCTTCGATGTAACATATTCTTTCTAATGCACCGTTGATTAGATTGATACCATAGTTGAAACTAATTCATCTTCTTCTTTTCATAAAATTCATACATTTTTTTATATAAGTCGTGGCAAATTGAATCACCTGTACAAATTCATCCAACTTATGGTAGCATACATTTTAACTTATTTCACTGAGTGTATCTTTTAACTGATTATTGATTTAGAAATTTTCCTATGTATCTTTAATTCCTTTTCCTTCAGTATAGGAATTATGTTTATGATAACTGATATGCCGGGCACCTAACGAAGATTGACTATCTTCGAGAACTGTGCTTTATAACAGTATTTCAATTATTATAAATAATAATAATAAAATAACTATGCCCGATACTCCTCGCTGAGGAGCATAGGCCGCTCACCAGAATTATCCATTTAACTCTGTCCTGAGCAATCCTTTCCAATTGTTTCCCGTTGCTGTTCATCCTCTTAATGTCTGCTTCCAATTCTCGACGCAGCGTGTTCTTTGGCCTTCCTCTATTCCGTTTCCCAACAGGATTCCATGTTAATGCTTGTCTCGTGATGCAGTCTGATGGTTTCCGCAATGTATGTCATATCCATCCCCAGTGTCTTTTCCTAATTTCCTCTTCGGCTGGAAGTTGGTTTGTCCTCTCCCATAGTAAGTTGTTGCTGATGATTTCCGGCCAACGGACATTCAGTATCTTTCGTAGACAGTTGTTTATAAATACCTGTATCCGTCTGAGGATGTTTGCAGTAATTCTCCAGGTTTCAGCTCCATACAGCAGGACTGTCTTCACGTTCGAATTGAAGAGTCTGACTTTGAGGTTAGTTGATATTTGTTTTGAGTCCCATATGTTTTTCAACTGTAGGAATGCTGCCCTGGCTTTGCCAATCCTTGTCTTTACATCTGCATCGGACCCTCCTTTTTCATCGATGATGCTCCCCACATATGTGAAAGTATTCACTTCTTCCAGAGTTTCTTCATCAAGTTCAATTGGGTTGGTGCTCCCTGTGTTGTATTTGAGAATCTTGCTCTTACCCTTATGTATGTTCAAGCCTACTGATGCTGAAGTTGCTGCTACACTGATTGTCTTCGCTTGATTCTGTTGGTGTGTATGTGCTAAAAGAGCTAGATCATCTGCGAAGTCCAAATCATCGAGTTGCATCCTACTTGTCCATTCAATTCCGTGCATCCCCTCAGATGTGGAGGTCTTCATGATCCAGTCGACCACTAGGAGGAAGAGAAAAGGTGAGAGCAAGCAACCTTGTCTGACTCCGGTCCTCACTGAAAATGCAGTTGTCAGTTGTCCTCCATGCACAATTTTGCACTGTGTTCCGTCGTAAGAGTTCCGGATGATGTTGACGAGTATCTCTGGTACGCCGTAGTGTCGAAGAAGTTTCCATAGTGTTCTCCTATCTACACTGCCAAACGCTTTCTCATAGTCAATGAAGTTGATGAACAAAGTTGAGTTCCGCTCAATCTATTGTTTAACGATGATCCGTAGTGTTGCGATTTGGTCAGTACACGACCGATCCTTACGAAAACCAGCTTGTTGATCTCGAAGTTGAGCCTCCACTGAATCTTTCATTCTGTTCAACAATACTCTGTTAAAGACTTTCCCTGGTATCGACAGTAGCGTGATCCCTCTGTAGTTGTCACATTTGCTCAAATCTCCTTTCTTTGGTATCTTGATATGATGTCCTTCTTTCCAGTCTGCCGGCACTTCTTCTTCTTCCCAGATCCTTCTGAATAAAAGGTGGAGTATCCTTGCTGTTGGATCGATATTCGACTTGAGTGTCCTAGCTGGTATATTGTCAGGTCCTGCTGCTTTCCCACTTTTGATTTGTCTGATGGCCATCTTGATTTCTTCCATCGTTGGTGGAGTGGCCACTATCGGGAGATCTGTAGGTGCTGCTTCGATGTCCGGTGGGTGGGTTCAGTGGAGCTGGCCTATTTAGAAGTTCCTCAAAGTGTTCTACCCACCTATTCTTCTGTTCTTGAATCTCAGTGAGTGTCTTGCCTTCTTTGTTCTTGACCGGTCGCTTTGGTTTACCATGTTTATCTGCCAGTTTCTTCGTTGTGTCGTATAGCTGTTTCATATTTCCTTCTCTTGCAGCCTTCTCCGCTATCGCTGCAATACCTTCGATGTATTTCCGTTTATCGGCTCTAATGCTCTTCTTTACCTGCTTATTTGCTTCTGAGTATTCAGCTTGGGCCTTTATTTTCTCTGCTCTTGTTCGGCTGTTGTTGATTTCTATCTTCTTGTTCCTCCTTTGTTGAATTTTGCTCAATGTCTCAGTGGAGATCCATTCCTTATAATGGTGCTTCTTGCGGCCTAGAACCTCCTGACACGTTGACGTTAGTGCTTCTTTGATTTCTTTCCAGTTATCCTCCATAGTGGTTTCTTCTTTCGGCAGATCTTTTAAGGCTTGGAACCTGTTGTTGAGAGATATTTTGAATTCGTTGAGTTTGTCAGTGTCTCGGAGAAAGCCTGTATTGAACTATTGTACTGCTGCCACTCCAGTTGTCCACTGCTTCTTTAGCTTCAGTTTTATTTTAGAAACCACCAGGTGGTGATCTGAAGCTATGTCAGCTCCTCTCCTGGTTCTTACATCTTCCATCGATCTTCTAAATTTTTTATTGATACATATATGATCGATTTGATTCTCAGTAGTATGATCCGGTGAGACTCATGTAGCCTTGTGTATGCGTTTGTGGGCGAATATTGTACCACCTATAACCAATTTGTTGAAGGCACATAGGTTTGTAAATCTTTCACCATTGTCATTTCTGTCTCCCAGTTGTTGTCGTCCCATGATTTCTTCATATCCAGTGTTGTCCATTCCGACATTGGCGTTTAGGTCCCTCATCAGGATTGTCAGATCCTTTTCTCGACACTTTGCTATAATTGATTGTAGTCTATCGTAAAACTGATCTTTGTCTTCGTCGTTGCCGTCGTTGGTTGGTGCATAGCATTAGATAATATTCATTGTAATGCCTTTTTTCATTGTTTTGAAAGATGCTTTGATGATCCTGGGTCCATGTGGTTCCCATCCCACAAGTGCATTACGTGCCTCCTTGGACAGCATCAGAGCAACTCCTTGGGTGTGGGGAGCATTTTCCTCTTCGCGGCCGGAGTATAGTAGCGTCTCTCCCGAAGCCAATGTTTTCTGTCCAGCTTGAGTCCAATGGATTTCGCTGATTCCGAGTATTGTCAATGTGTATCTCCTCATTTCTGCAGCTATTTGATTTATCTTCCCGCTCTCCCACATTGTTCGAACATTCCATGTACCTATAAAAATATTTGCTCTGGTTGTTAGAAGGGGAAGCATCGGCCTCATGACTTCCGAAGAATTTCGGCTTTCATCATGAGACATCATAAATCCTTCTACTCCCAGGTCAGAGTTTAAATGGTTTATCTTGTTTAATCTGGTTTGCGTTTTTTTAGCAAGCTTGGGTTTTACGGAATGGGGGTGCTAGCACCATGTCTAACCCTCCTCCTTTACCCGGGCTTGGGACCGGCAGTAGCCCTAGGAGAGCTACAGGAGGAGTTATTTCAATTATTATAACTGTGGCTAATGTAATCGTTTCATTCCTATAACTGTGCTAGGAAGAAACAGAACTAGTTATTTTTCATGTAATTATTCTTATTTTTGCTATTTTTTATTAATTGTAAAATGTGCGATATTCGATATCGCCGTTTATATTCTCCGCATTGACCTTGTATCTTCTGATTGGTTGTACTGCTTTTTAGTGTGCTAATATTTCTAATTGTTACAAGGTCGTTATTGTAACTACATATACTGAGTTGGGACAAAATAGAATCGAATCTTCTCAGCGCTGCGTTCGTGTCTTCTTGATTTTGGCTTGGGCGAGTAATAGTTATTCGAGTTGTTGGTCGAAGTTTCGAGTATCTGTTCGCGTAGAAAATCCAGCTAATTGAAGTTGCGGTTAGTGCTGCCGAGGTATAGGGCTGGCGTTGCTATATTAGTAGGCGTCATATCAGTTGGCGACGGGTGATGGTGACAATGGATCCTATCAAGATGGAGATGTTGTTAGATGAGCAACTTAAGCTAATGAAGCTAGTCACAAGCTCTAAAGCTACTTCTGAAACGTCTTCAACTGTTCCTGTTCCCAACTCTGCACTGTCAGTTGATGGAATTATTAATAGCATTGCTGAATTTAACTATGACCCAGAAGCTAATGTCACTTTTGATGCATGGTTTCGGAGGTATGAAGATCTGTTCATGTTTGATTTAGCTTCTCAGGATGATTCATGGAAAGTTCGCCTACTACTCAGAAAGCTTGGTGCAGCAGAACTTGACAAGTACTGCAACTTAATTTTACCTAAAAATCCGCGTGACAGGACATTTACTGAAACTTGCACAACTCTTAGCCAGCATTTTGGTGATAATTCTTCTCTGTTTAATATTAGATATCGTTGCTTAAAGTTGAAAATGAAAGAGTCAGACGACTTTCTTATGCATGTTGGCATTGTAAACAGAGAATGTGAACGTTTTAAATTGAAAGACTTGTCGGAAGACCAATTTAAGTCTTTAATCCTCATCTGCACCTTACAGTCAGAAAGATTTGCGGATATTCGCACGCGATTGCTACACCGTCTTGATTAAGAACCCACTTTGTCTCTTAAAGACATTGCTGCAGAACATCAACGATTGACCAACTTAAAGCATGATACTACACTCGTCCAATCTGGTGGTCATAGTGAAATTGAAGTTCATGCAGTTCATCAGAAACCAAGTCCTCGTCAGCTCACTCCTGCAACCACCACTCCAACTTCCTGTGCTAAACCAGCTGATAAGAAGAGAACTATTCCCCCATCCAGATGCTGGAACTGTGGTGCATGGCATTTTGCTAAGTTCTGCCCATTTAAGAACTATCGCTGCAGAAAATGTGACATGCTGGGACACAAAGAAACTTTTTGCAAGCAGAAAGAAACACGCACTCGGTCACGTTCTAGAAGAAGATTCTGTTCATTCAGTAAGCCAGCTGAGTCACTTTCAGTATCCACCGTAAATCACATTCACCAGAGACCAGCTAGAAAGTATGTTTCCGTCCAGATAAATGGTCAGGAGGTAAGCCTTCAGCTTGACACAGCCTCTGACATTACAATTATTTCTAGAAAAACGTGGATTAAAATTGGGAAACCTGTACTATGCTCTACAGAACAGCTCGCAGTAAGCGCAACAGGCAATCGCCTGCAGATCGTCGGCAAGATTGCTCAGTGACATTCAACGATATAACCATGAACGGAGTATGTTATGTGGTTAATAGTAATCTTAACTTGTTGGGTTTAGATTGGTTTGCAGATCTGAAGCTAGGTGATGTTCCACTGAGCACCATATGCCACCGCATCGTAAATATAAAAGACAGCAAGGACTTCACGAAGATTCTAAGAGAATTCGACAAGGTTTTTGAAAAAGGTTTAGGGTGTTGTACTACGATGAAAGTCTCTCTTCATCTGGTGCCGAATGCTTTCCCAGTTTTCCGTCCTAAGAGACTTGTTCCATATGCTTCGTTACCGGAAGTCGACGCGGAACTTCAACGCTTAGAAAAGCAAGGTGTTCTTACACCGGTATCGTTCTCGGCCTGGGCAGCTCCAATAGTCGTTGTAAAGAAGCCTAACGGTACACTACGCATCTGCGCTGATTTTTCGACCGGACTGAATGCTGCCCTAGAGCAACACCACTATCCTCTACCGGTTCCGGAAGATTTATTCACCATCCTAAACGGTGGTAGTTGTTTCGCCAAACTAGACCTGGCACATGCTTATCTGCAAGTTGAGGTTGAACCAACATGCCGCGAATTGCTCACAATAAATACGCATCGGGGGCTTTTTCAGTACACAAGACTACCGTTTGGAGTTAAAACCGCGCCAGCAATTTTCCAACAGTTGATGGATACGATTTTAACCGGCATCACTGGAGTGGCCGTATATCTAGATGATATACTTGTCGTCGCATCGTCACCAAACGAACTGTACGATCGACTTGCAATGGTACTGAAACGAATCCAAGACAGTGGTTTTCGCCTACGCCCCGAGAAATGTCAATTCTACCTTACATCCGTGAAGTACTTGGGATTCATATTCGACAAATCAGGTCGTCGTCCAGATCCCGAAAACATCGAAGCCATTCGAAAAATGCCTGCACCCAATGATGTTCCTACTCTGCGGTCCTTTCTCGGACTCATAAGTTACTACTCAGCTTTCTTACCATCCTTGCATGAGAAGTGAGCGCCATTAAACCATTTGCTGGGGAAGAATGTCAAATGGAACTGGACAAAGCCGTGCCAAGCAGCATTCGATGCCGTGAAAAAGCTCCTTACATCCTACCTGCTATTGACACATTACGATCCGAAGTTGCCAATTATTGTTGCTGCTGACGCGTCAGCATATGGTGTTGGTGCAGTTATCTCGCACAAATTTTCAAATGGGAAGGAGAAAGCCATAATGCATGTTTCTAGGACGCTGACACCGACTGAAAAGCGTTACAGTCAAATAGAAAAGGAAGCTTTGGCTATCATTTTTGCAGTACCGCGTTTCCATAAGGTGGTGCATGGACGACACTTTACAATACTAACTGATCACAAGCCACTGCTGGCAGTTTTTTGCTCAAAGTCTGGAATACCAGCACATTCAGCAAATCGATTACAACGTTGGGCACTAACCCTGCTCGGATACGACTTCGATATACAGTACAAGAAGAGTGAGGATTTCGGTCAGGCAGACGCTCTGTCTCGGTTTATAAGCTCCTATCCCACGACCAGTGAAGAGTCGGTGATCGCTGCCATCGATACGAGAGATTATGCTAAAGAAGGTTTCATTAATGCTGTGCGAGCACTCCCTATTACTGCTCAACAAGTTTCTGAATTTTCAAGAAGAGACAAAACGATTCAACGAGCAATCTACTATATGCAGCACAAATGGCCATCTTCCTTGGATGAGGAACTGAGGCAGCTATATCAACGTCGACAAGCTCTGTGCATAGTAGAAGGATGTTTGGGGAACGAGTGGTGATATCACGTGAGTTACGCCGAGCAGTGCTCAAACAATTCCACACTGGGCATCCTGGAACAGCTCGAATGAAATCAGTGGCACGGAGCTACGCGTACTGGCCTAAAATGGACGCTCAGATCGAAGACGTAGTCAGAAATTGCGACCGCTGTCAGCGGGCGTCGAAAAATCCACCGAAAGTTGAACCAGTAGGCTGGCCAGACTCCTCAAGTCCATGGAGCAGAGTGCATTTAGATTTCGCTGGACCCATGTCAGGAACCTATTACTTGGTGCTAGTAGATGCTTACTCAAAATGGCCAGAGATCCACCCGGTAGTTCCTCCGACTACGCATAAGACTCTGGAAATACTGATGAAATTATTCGCATGCCATGGGTTTCCAGAGACACTCGTCACCGATAACGGGTCTCAATTTACATCACAATCTTTCAGTGATTTCTGTCGGAAAAATGCCATCACTCATATTCTCTCCCCGCCCTACCATTCACAGTCAAATGGACAAGCGGAAAGGTTCGTGGATACTTTCAAAAGAGCTACATTAAAGGCAGAGGGAGAGGGGACCCTGTCAGAAGTCATCCAGCGTTTCCTACTTGTATACAGAAGCACCCCTAACAGCAGTGTTCCACAACAAAAATCACCGGCAGAAGCACTTATGGGCCGAAAACTAAGAACAATAAATGAGGTGATGAGACCAGCAAAAGTAGAAAACAACGAAGATGACATCTATAAGAACGGGACAGAGGTGTATGTAAGAAATTACAGACCCGGAAGTGAGACGTGGAAAAAGGGGGTCATTAAAGGAAGACGAGGGAAAGTGATATATGAAGTTGCAGTAGAAGGACAAATATGGGTTCGACATCGAAATCAATTACGCAGAAGGTTCAGCGGAGAAAAGGTGGATAAACCCAACCTAGCACTTGAATTTCTCCTTGATACTTTTAAGCTTCCTACTGAGAAACCGACAGTAATTGCAGCAAGAAACGAGAAACCTACACTTGCAGAAGAACAGTCTCTACGACGCAGCGTAAGAAAACGAAGACCAACAGTGAGGTTTCAAGTAAGCGAACTTCTTTCAAAAAGGGGAGGTGCTAGGAAGAGACAGAACTAGTTATTTTTCATGTAATTATTCTTATTTTTGCTATTTTTTATTAATTGTAAAATGTGCGATATTCGATATCGCCGTTTATATTCTCCGCATTGACCTTGTATCTTCTGATTGGTTGTACTGCTTTTTAGTGTGCTAATATTTCTAATTGTTACAAGGTCGTTATTGTAACTATATATACGGAGTTGGGACAAAATAGAATCGAATCTTCTAGTGCTGCGTTCGTGTCTTCTTGATTTTGGCTTGGGCGAGTAACCGTTGTTCGAGTTGTTGGTCGAAGTTTCGAGTATCTGTTCGCGTAGAAAATCCAGCTAGTTGAAGTTGCGGTTAGTGCTGCCGAGGTATAGGGTTGGCGTTGTTATATTAGTAGGCGTCATATCAGTTGGCGACGGGTGATGGTGACAATGGATCCTATCAAGATGGAGATGTTGTTAGATGAGCAACTTAAGCTAATGAAGCTAGTCACAAGCTCGAAATCTACTTCTGAAACGTCTTCAACTGTTCCTGCTCCCAACTCTACACTGTCAGTTGATGGAATTATTAATAGCATTGCTGAATTCAACTATGATCCAGAAGCTAATGTCACTTTTGATACATGGTTTCGGAGGTATGAAGATCTGTTCATGTTTGATTTAGCTTCTCAGGATGATTCATGGAAAGTTCGCCTACTACTCAGAAAGCTTGGTGCAGCAGAACTTGACAAGTACTGCAACTTAATTTTACCTCAAAATCCGCGTGACAGAACATTTACTGAAACTTGCACAACTCTTAGCCAGCATTTTGGTGATAATTCTTCTCTGTTTAATATTAGATATCGTTGCTTAAAGTTGAAAATGAATGAGTCAGACGACTTTCTTACGCATGTTGGCATTGTAAACAGAGAATGTGAACGTTTTAAATTGAAAGACTTGTCGGAGGACCAATTTAAGTCTTTAATCCTCATCTGCAGCTTACAGTCAGAAAGATTTGCTGATATTCGCACGCGATTGCTACACCGTCTTGATCAAGAACCCACTTTGTCTCTCAAAGACATTGCTGCAGAATATCAACGGTTGACCAACTTAAAGCATGATACTACACTCGTCCAATCTGGTGGTCATAGTGAAATTGAAGTTCATGCAGTTCATCGGAAACCAAGTTCTCGTCAACTCACTCCTGCAACCACCACTCCAACTTCCTGTGCTAAACCAGCTGATAAGAAGAGAACTATTCCCCCATCCAGATGCTGGAACTGTGGTGCATGGCATTTTGCTAAGTTCTGCCCATTTAAGAACTATCGCTGCAGAAAATGTGACATGCTGGGACACAAAGAAACTTTTTGCAAGCAGAAAGAAACACGCACTCGGTCACGTTCTAGAAGAAGATTCCGTTCATTCAGTAAGCCGGCTGAGTCACTTTCAGTATCCACCGTAAATCACATTCACCAGAGACCAGCTAGAAAGTATGTTTCCGTCCAGATAAATGGTCAGGAGGTAAGCCTTCAGCTTGACACAGCCTCTGACATTACAATTATTTCTAGAAAAACGTGGATTAAAATTGGGAAACCTGTACTATGCTCTACAGAACAGCTCGCAGTAAGCGCAACAGGCAATCGCCTGCAGATCGTCAGCAAGATTGTTTGCTCAGTGACATTCAACGATATAACCATGAACGGAGTATGTTATGTGGTTAATAGTAATCTTAACTTGTTGGGTTTAGATTGGTTTGTAGATCTGAAGCTAGGTGATGTTCCACTGAGCACCATATGCCACCGCATCGTAAATATAAAAGACAGCAAGGACTTCACGAGGATTCTAAGAGAATTCGACAAGGTTTTTGAAAAAGGTTTAGGGTGTTGTACTACGATGGAAGTCTCTTTTCGTCTGGTGCCGAATGCTTTCCCAGTTTTCCGTCCTAAGAGACCCGTTCCATATGCTTCGTTACCGGAAGTCGACGCGGAACTTCAACGCTTAGAAAAGCAAGGTGTTCTTACACCGGTATCGTTCTCGGCCTGGGCAGCCCCAGTAGTCGTTGTAAAGAAGCCTAACGGTACACTGCGCCGATTTTTTGACCGGACTGAATGCTGCCCTAGAGCAACACCACTATCCTCTACCGGTTCCGGAAGATTTATTCACCATCCTAAACGGTGGTAGTTGTTTCGCCAAACTATTGAAAATACTTGTATTTTATTATCTAGTCTCTATTCGGTTTCTAATATTATTTACTCTTAAATAAAGAATGTTACTAGGTCTTACTAGAATATTATTAATTGATATGATTCTGTTATTTTTACCATTTTCATTCATATTAAATTAGTACACAAATATATTATGAACCCTACGTACATTCGACTAGTTTGATTATTCCCTTAAATAGGCTCAAATGTAACTGACAAGCGAAACTTTGAATCTGTCGTACATTTACTTTCGTTAAGGGTCGAAATGAATATGCAGTAATATAATTGACGACGAACGATCAAAACCCCACTTCGTCCATGATCAATGACCTGACGCTTCAATGACTCTAAAAAGGCGTCTACAATACTGAACACAATGCTTTTTATGAACATAAAACTTTGAGATATCGTGCTTCGAAATATTTAAGGAAAACTCTCTAGTCTGTAAAGTTTCATATACTTTTTTTTTCAATCATTCGTTGATATGCTTAGTATAAGCTTTTTCCAACTAAAATCTTTTTTTAATATTATCATAGTCGAATAAGTGAGCTCAAAGGAACTACAAATTAAAGAAAATACTGCACTGCTGACATTTTAGCAATTTACCTGTTAACGCTTGAACTCTGTGTGCAAAAGCAACAGTGTCAACTGCATTTTGTCATGGCTCCAACACCATTTTTTAGCTTGAACACTTTTTTACCTTCTTTTTTCTTTCACTACTAGTTTTTTTTACATAATAGTACTTATTTTCAGTGTGTTCTTTCTTCATATCTGTCAAGTTAAAAATTATATTTAAAATTACGTAACCTTCTGATAGTTGAAATTTTATAAACTACAATAAACGACTTCAGTAAGTGATGTTGTCGAAAACGAAATTTCCTTCCTGGAATTGTCTTTATTGCTTCCCATGTTTTCATCAAGAAATTAGTACCATTTATGAATATTTTATTAATAAAATGTAGCAATAGTTTAGAAGTTATCAAATTTATTTGGAATGTTTAAATGTGTATGTAGATGTTGATAATGTTTTAAAGTTTATTGAAGGGTGAGGTTATCCACATCACATTCATTATTCATTACGTGTATTGTACTTAGAAATTTCGATCACTCAACCATTTGTTTGACAAGTGAGTGTAATGCAATCTACATTTAACACTACACTCGAAGCCTTAACATTTACTATACTCGTGTTTTTCACTTGAGCTTCGTTACAGTGAAGATGTTCATAGCAGACAATTGCTGATAAGTTCAACCACTTTAGTCAAAATTATACCTTATTATACAGCATACATTCATTAAATGAACGAGAAAATGATCGAAAATTCTGAACACTAAAAAGATTGCTCATAACCTCAACCACTGTAAAATGAGAACCATGAAGATAAAGTACTTACTGACTACAGCCTTGTGTTTTGATTGTTACAATTGAGATTGTGTAATAATAAGTAATTATCCATGTATGTATGACAGAATTCTATGCAAATTAGTTTTTATAAGTTTTGTTTATGTTTAAATACCATACCGCAGTTAATTAGATCAACTACATTCAATAATCCAGATTTAATTGATATATTTCAACAACAAGTATTACATCAGAAAAACAAAACGTTATTTATCTTAACCATCTCTAAATGAACATTACATCTGATTAGCACTAAAATCTGTCATATTCACTCTATCGTATTCCATAAACTCTAATAACCGGAAATCGAATTCGAATAGTTTTTTTCTTCCCTAGTATACGAATATCAGAATAACAAATGTGAACAAATGATCAACACAATCGTCTAGTCATTCAATAACTTACATCATTACCTGACCCAAATATTTCGTTAATTGAAATGTGTATTACTCTGACCAGTTGTAGCATGATCAACGATTAAATTTTTTCATATTTTTTTATTGTTGACTGAATGCGTTTGTATTTATTTTACGAAGCCATTAATTTAACTGATTTATGATAAATATACATCTGTGATATTGATCGATTACTAAACAGTACAGATGATGATTGTCAACTATCTGTAAACACAAGTTCACAATTTCTCACTAGCTACCTCCAAACATCGTAGCATCAAAACATAATGAACGCGACGCTGAATAACTAGTGACCACATCGCAAGTTGAGACAAATATGGGATTAATCAATACGCAGTGATCGGTCACCGTAAATATCTCAAGCTTACAGGTCAATTGTGGACTGAATCACTCAGTGATAACATCTGAGACTGTGAAACTGGGTAGTGAATATCAACTGCCTTAAGCTTGTAGGTACTTGTTACTAGGGTTCCAACTAACACGGAAACTAGGTCCAGGGTCTTTGTCAACTACTTCTAACTGTTTGACATCGAATATTAGTTACACTTGTACAGTGTTAACTATGTTTGTTGAAACAGTTCACTTGTCACATAAATATGTAATCTTCCATCCAAGTATCTTATTTATTAAATCTTATCCTTCACTCTTTATTGTTACTGATATTCCATGAGATATTCCCTTTCAAAATGTTCTAATCACTGTGAATAAATTGACGAATACTGAAATTTGATATTAATCTCTGAGTAGAGTCCTTCTCATGAATTCTAAATTTAAAATCGATCGCTAAGATACTTCCTATGTAATTCTAATTGTAATTCAAACTTGATAATTATCGCATCTTCAAACATTGAGTGAAACGACACCTTAAAGTTTCAGCCCCACGTCACTTGGTGATATCATTTGAGTTCCTACAACATTCATCGTTAATTGAATAACTCAGTGATTTTCGGGAATAAAATTATTTATTGAATGCACATAAATCAAACTATAATGGGAAACTAAATAAATTAAGCAACATAAAGCGACATTATTGTCTAAAAATAAAAGGAGTAAAATTAACAAATGAACAAAAATAATATATGACACGAAACAAAGTTCATTTAGAATAAAACCAAAAATGGTTTCTTTGAGTTAAGGAAACACATTTAACTTTTATGAAGAATGGTCATACAAAATTACAACAGGGTCGTCATTCCCTTCTATTCTGGCAACGTCTCAAGCAAAGTTGATATCACTAAATGAATTAACGTCGCCGAGACCAAGCACACTACCAGATTCCGGTATTACTACTATTGTGATCCATGTGGATGCGAACAATCCTTAGCTGATAAGGATTGAAACAGAGTTGTTGAACATCTGCAAATTGGAGGGATTAGACTTTTACGCGTAAAAGTAGGGTAGCTTTCACGACTGAGTGTCCTTTCTGGACATTTACATTCACACAAAGATGGCCTAAATTTGCATCAGTCCTGGCTTTTCACTACGTATTTCATCGACCACGCCACCAATACCACTTATATAGCTACCAAGATACACAATTTTTCGATTGTTGTAAAGAATAAGTACATGCACAGATTAGTCTTCCAGTAGTACTTTACAATTCGAAGGTGTAAAATAAATATAATACTCAGGGACATAAGCTGCACACTGAGTAAGTGCGACTTTTATATCTATATATATATAAATTGTTTATATATGTGTGTATATCTCGATAAATGATATTCTCTAAAGAATTGGCAAATTTGTGGACTTCATCTGCTATTGTTCAAACGAGTTAAGATCATCTTCACTGATTTATAGAACTACAAAGAAAGGAAAAAACATGATAGTCAAATACTATATATATATATATATATATATAGGTAGATCATTTTGTAAAGATAATGCTTAATTTTCTGTAACTTTATAGCTGTATCGTGTTGATTATATTAGAAATAGTGAAGTTATGTGAAACCTCAGTAGGTATGTTAGAACATGACTTTAAAAACACCACTGTATAGCAGTTACGCGAATATTTCTGGCATAACTTTCACTATGCATCTCAATAAATCACGACACGGAAACCCTCCTCCCATTCACTAATAGGTGAGATTGACACAATACAAATAAAGGTTAGTTATTTCCCATATCAACCAATTTATACTATATATATATATATATATATGGCGGCAAGGCCCTAACACGCACGAAGCAAACTCACTAAAAACCACTTGTAGAAAGATTGTGTAACTGACCTCAAGCAGGTGTCTCTTGGACATTGCAGTCGCAGTCTCAGATCACCTGGACCACCTCTAATAAGGCTTTTTTTGTCAGGTACCTCTAAAAACCCTTCCACGGTGTAGACCACCGGAAAGTGATAACTGCCCTCATACTTATAGCTGCATTCTAACTTCCAGTTAAAAAAGATATTCACCAAATCAATCGATAAAAAACAAGATTTCTTCATGAAGAATAATTTCATAAGCACAACTTCTTAATCAATTCACGTCCAAATTGTTCACATTTCAGTGAAGTTTGCAAAATAAAAGTTTGTATGCATTGCATAAATTGTTTATATTGTGTGATATATCTCGGATAAATGATATTCTCTAAAGAATTGGCAAATTGGTGGACTTCATCTGCTAATTGTTCAAACGAGTTAAGATCATCTTCACTGATATTATAGAACTACAAAGAAAGGAAAAAACATGATAGTCAAATACATATATATATATATATATATATATAGGTAGATCATTTTGTAAAGATAATGCTTAAATTTTCTGTAACTTTATAGCTGTATCGTGTTGATTATATTAGAAATAGTGAAGTTATGTGAAACCTCAGTATGTATGTTAGAACATGACTTAAAAACACCAACTGTATAGCAGTTAACGCGAATATTTTCTGGCATAACTTTCACTATGCATCTCAATAAATCACGACACGGAACCCTCCTCCCATTACTAATAGGTGAGATGACACAATAAAAATAAAGGTTAGTTATTTCCCATATCAACCAATAAGGCGTCAGCATTTATACACTTATAAAATGTCCCGGAGAATCAAATATTTAAACTGCCAATCTATGACGCCAGATTCGATGGTTTGAGCGTGATTTATAAATCAAAAAATAGGAGTCACAAAAAGCCTTTTTAAGTTGAGTGTGTTTGAAATTTTCGGAAAACAATGCATTTGTTAATAGTAATTCTGTAAGGCATTAGTCTATATCATTCAGGGAACAACATAGCGACTCCCAATTAAAAACTTTCTTCTGACTTATTGATTTCCACAAATTTTACGGTCTAAAATAACGATCAATTTAGAATAAAAACAACCCACTCAGTTGTATACGTATGCAAACGTTACGTCATCACACAATTCACGAATTACAATCGTAAAACGACCTGTAAACGACATGTCTTCAATTAAGTTGGAGAGATACAGCAGTGTAACATACTAAAATATGGTAAAAAAGGTAACAACAACCGACGACAAACAGTTTTACCTAGAACGAACACAAAAATCCATCTTGAAATCAAAGTAGAGTTAGAAGTATTAACGAACTCAACAATTCCCAGGTGCTTTTACAGTGGATAGGTTTTGTTGCCTGATAAAACCGAAAGGAAAAGCGGGATTGGGCAGGGCACTATGATCTAAAGACGTGAATACAGGGACCGGAGAACAACTGTTTAAGGCCAGTCACACATCCCTCCATGAGTAGTATTAAATATGTTGAATCCACATTTTGAAGTACTTACCACCGGCAAGGAGAGTCGGTGCAGCCTGGTCAGGTGTCCTATTTTAGAGCTAACAATCTCTTGCTAATTTCTCATAGTTGTGAGGAGACTATTTCTGATTATCTGATGATAACACCTTACTACCAAACCCGTATACAAACTACAGTGAAACCTCGTAGAAAACTAAGCCACTGCATCTAGTCTCACCCCACTCAAACCGACCTGCCCAGTATAATAAGATCGAGTGTTCTGACTAACGTGTAACCCAGCTGTTTGTATTTGTCATAGATTGTTGCTGGTTGGGTACCACTGAAAACTAAGGAGCACTGGACAGATGTTTCATCTTAGTATGGGACTTCTCTATTCCATGAAGTTATCAAACCCGGAACTTTCAGATCTAACGGAAAACGCCTAACCGTCTGCACCACTGGACTGGCGTCCAATGGTAGAATTCCCACTTCTATCAATTTGTGATATAGTGGAATGGCCATTGGTGATAACTGTCTAGCTCTTACCAAGCTTGAACGCCACCAGTCGCGAATTCTGACTACAACTTTAAGAAAACCTTGAAGTTAGTTACTAATGGGCTGATTATTGTAATCGAACTGAGGTGGATTTTATGGAGATAGGTATTTAGTTGTTTGTATCCGTCACAGTTGTGTCATCACTGTATGCAAAACCGACCGCATTGTTATGTTAGCCATTACAATGGAGTGTCATTTTATTGAGATTCCAGAAGAATAAATTCCTAGTCAGCAAATATTATTTGTAAAATTACTTAGAATCCAGGGGCTGTGGCAGAGTACTGGTACAAGACTGAAATATCCTAATTAAATGAATAAAATTTTGGATGCAATAAATCACTCGAAATTGTAACAAGGCTACTAATTATATGAATGGGATTTAGTCCCATACATCTGATATATTAATTCAGACTCAAGGAGAATTTCCTATAAGACTATAATAAGTACCACATTGTTAGCAATCCATAAAATACACCCTAGCTCTATATATAATGTGCTCGATTGCGATCGTCTATCAAATCAAAATACAATAAAAAAAATCGGAAAGATTTTTCAAGAAGATGAGGAGAAGCGGGTGATAGACCGGATAAATCTAGATAATGTCATAATTTCAAAATTCAAAAAGAATGTCTCAAACTCAATACTATGTGAGAAAACACAAGCGAATTATACCATAGGAGTAAGCAGGTTAGCCACCTACCCAAGGTAATCATAAGCATAGGTTTATGTAAGTTCATGTGGCTTTCAACACTGCAGCTGATCAATCATTACTTTTTCACTTGCACGCCTGAGCTGATCAAGTCTTTCAGGAATGGACTAGCGTATAATAACAAATACATGTAAAGAGTTAATTTATGAATGTGATCGACTACAACATAATAGTATGAAAACATGAAAAATTTAACATTTTTAGACTATTGCCAATGCTTACCAAAGATGCTATATCACTGAGTTCTTGCAAATCATGAGAAAGATTTTCACAACCATCCAAATTTACTTCTTTTAACGTCAAACGATTTAATACAGGAACGAACTTTTGTACTATGATTTGTTCAAGTTGAGGAAGAAGTTCTGTTTGATTGGAGTTCTGGTTATCTAAAGAATTATCTGACTGTTTATCTTTTTCTTGTGAATTACTTTCAGATATGTTTAGCATCTGAATTAAATCTGAAAGTATATTACGCTTTTAGATAGAAAAATGATCAAAATAAAAGAAAACAATGTAGGTATGTGCAGAAACAAATTATATCAGGATAAAAACTCTAAAAGTATCTAAACAAAAATGTGTAGAATTACCCGGATCGAAATTATAACGCCTCAAACCACTTAGTTTCACATTTTTAGGACTGCGACTTAGAAGTCATGATGAAAGGGTAGAGATCAGCCAAATATAGCTACCTTTCACACAAAGGCACCATATCGTAGATGAACCAACTCTTCACCTTTTGCTCTCAGAATCGGAAAATATTGTATTATTTGAAAACTGTCGAGATTACATTCATGAAACATGACCAGGAAATTGAAGTTAGTGTTCAAAGATGGCGAAACGAAAATTACCATCACTGTCCTTAAGCATACATTAGCAAACAACAGCATTATTAACAGTGTTATCACCGGATGTTAGCGATTTTCAGAAGGTAAACATGATGAAACACAAAGAGTTTCTGAATATTCTAAGCGCACAAGATGCAGGTTTTTGAAGTATAAGGCAGAGCTACTCTAATCAACTCATTGAGTAACTGTGCTTTTACACTCAGACCAACATCACGAAAATGCTAAAGTTTGCCAAAACAGGTATACGCTGCTCTGTTTTCCACTATACGTAGAATGATTACATCTGATACGATACCACCCCTACATACTACATGAACTTTAGACTATTTCCAACAGCTAACCTCAAATAATGAGTATGTGCACAGGCTCCTGGTAACAGTGTTTTGAACTGACAACTGATCAAGTATAATTGCTATTACCTGTGTACTATGATATAGAAAGACAATTCCATACTCGTAAGAAGAGTCAAAAATTTCTTCTCAGGTAACAGACTACCACATTCACCATTCTTCCTTCAGATCAGCTTGCAGTGTCATGAATGGCAAAATGCTTTAATGTACTATGAGTTACTGATTACTAATAAGTAGTACAAGTCAACACAAAAACAGATATTTTTATTAGACAATAAGATTTCTACATATCCTGTCGAATTGGAACATCAATTGCAAGTGAAATCCTTATTCTAAGGCAGGAAAAACAAACTAGATCGAGAAACATTTATAAAGAATTATTTCTTGAACACAGATCGTGCTAGAATCAACAAGACGTAATTTACAAATCAAAGACTACAAATTAGTACCTCATTATGTAAATATCTAACTGATTGAAACCAATTTTCCCAACAACATTTTGCTTTACGCAAACGGATAATTTCTTTACGGGTAGATTTTATACGATTTAGCATATCAGTTATTTTAGCCTAAAATAAAATAACATTAATTATTAGACGACGCGCAACAATGAAGTATTAAATTTTACGTTTGATTTAACATAAGGAATATTCAGTAAAAGTCCTATTTACTGATCACTAAAAGCAAGTGTGTTTGTAATGCTTAATTGCAAAGCCTTTGTTACCGTTCTATGTAGAATCAATAACGTTTTTTTGCAGGTGGAAGTTGACGTAAGCACTGGTGTTGCCCAGAGTGACAACAGAATTAAACTATCCAACATAAGGACAGTAAAACCACCAAAAACATCCACTTGAATGATAAATCGTATCCATCACTTCATAAGCGAGCATAATGATCATGATCAGCTTATGATGTCAAACAAAAAAACGAAATGAAACGACCCTCCATGTTACAACAAACTACTAATATTACTATATTTCAAACAGAAAACGGCTTGAATGCTACCCTATAGATAACATACTTAAAATGCGTAAGTGAAATTGGTTTAAATTAGGCTGACTCTATTATCTTGAATTGTTTGGAGATTCGTTCTTGCATCTGGCATAAATTAACATCTGCATAAGTAAATTACCTGATTATTTCCATGAAAGAATCTAAAGGCTGCCTGTCTGAAATAAACTTTGTATTCCAGACTGACATCGATATCAATGAGTAAGACTGCGAATAAACTGAAGTGATGTGTATGCATTGTTAGATCTCACTACGGTGGTCATGAAGTATCCAGCTCAGGTCTGATATCGTGAGTGTGGACTATTGAATAATCCAAGTGCCCCCCTTTATTCAAGCTGTACAGTTCCAAAAATAAGCTCGCCAACAAGAGAACTTTTCGCTGAAATATTTTTTTTTTCAATACTGATCAAGCGAACCGTTAAGTAGGTCTCAAACATAGGCGATATTCTCTTGGATTTCATTATTTGTAATACAAGTAAAAAACCTCTTGATTCATTAGATTGAAAAAAAGGAATGAAATTATCATCTCATCTTTCACCACTAAACAAGTCGATATACTGGGAAAGAATTAAGCCTGGTATTCATGTCCTAGATTGGCACTTGAATGGCCTACGACAAATTTAATGCCTTGTTTTTAGCCACAATCCATCCAGAGGTCTGAATCAACAACCCTATCTCACGATTAATCATCACTTAATCACACTGAATCGAGTGGCGTTTACTTATCTCATTCAAATTATCAACTCTTAGTTTGCAATGCTACAGTAATCCATAAAGAGTCAGTACTGTAGGTAGAATGCTGCACAAAGCGAAGTAAAACATAAAATAATGGGTTTTTTAATCACTAAATAACGCACACACAAAACTAGACACAAACACATGTTTTAAATGTTTGAATTAAAACTTACATAATCATACTCGATTTTATTCAGAATGTAGAAAGATGCACAACGTTGAAATAATATCCAGGTACCAAATGCAGCCAGTGATATATCAGATAATGAATCAACATCTAGCTCTTTTAATGATTTTACTGGATCAACCAGTGGTAATGAATCTGAACTAATAGTAGATGCCTTATGAACACCAGAAGAATGTTCAGTTGAACTACTACGCCCTATATCATCATGTGAGTGAATTGCAGAAGCGACTGAATCCTATGCATTATTAATTTTTTGGAGTAAACGAAATCAAGTTAATTTAGAAAATGAATATAAAAATATATGGAATGATATTAGTAGGATAATCTCAATACCTCAAGTTTCTACATAGTAACAGAATAATTCCTCAACATTATTACTCTTTCTCACCGTAGACCTTTAAAATATCCTCACTCGTTTCAAATTTTTCTTATGTAACGCATCTTTGGAGTAAGAATCTATGTAATAGACTTTAAACGACAGGTTTTTGAAAACTAGTTAAACTGACTAACTGAATAGATGAAATAAATGTAGCAGAGTTAGAACTAACGACGAAAGTGTTTAAATCATCAAGCCAACATGATAGCACAATACTTGATGAGTAAATACTTTTGGTCAATATGACCAAACTTCTGGTTGAGTTGAAGTCATCAGCAAATCACTTCAACCTAAGTCACAAAGTTTGATCGTTAGTCATAAGCAACAACATATAGCTCGATCCACACTATATCGACAAGGTGAGGAGAAATTTCCATGAAAGCAAAGTAGTAGAAACATCGGTAGTAGTGAAAAAAAAAACAAATATAGGAAATATGACTCAAAAGTAAGGAATTAATTCGCACAACAAGAAGTAAAGGAGAATTTTTAAACTCGAAATCTGAGGAAAGGAAGAGAGTAAATGCACATAAGCGATTGCGATCTATACTGAGCTATGTCACTTAGTATAACTTATTGACCCTCTTTTCAGGTACAGACTCGTGTACTCAACTTTCAGCTATAATTTATATGTAAGGGCTAGTATTTCCCAGATGCCCAAACTGAAGTAGGTGGAGTTGGAATGGAACCAACAACCTATATGTTGAAAGTCAAAAATCTTCACTATTATGTCACTGATCTAGTTATCTTTATATCTGTTAAAAACATAATAAAATGGTATAACGATAAGTTCGGAGTTAAATAAGTGACTATAAACATGGTGTCATTTTCGCAGAAAAGAATTGAAAATCATTCTAATACAATAAATAATTACTTCTATCTTAAAGTAGATGTTGAATAGGGACCATAAGTAGTGCTTTTAAAATGATTACTAACAAGGTTTCTCTTTTAGGATTTTTATGTGTGATTTATTCATTATGAATAATACAATTACCCGATAAACAAAGGAGCGAATGCACTCAAACAGCAAGTAATGTGTTTTGCTACAATATGACCGTAGACTGGTCCAGAAATACAAAGAAATTGGTTCCTAAGAGCAAACCACATGTGATTTTGCATTTTTGGATCGCAGTTAAAACCAATATTCAAAAATTGAATAACACCATTTCCATCACTAACGAATAGTAGGTAAACTGAAAAACCATACATAATTTCAGAAATTATGGAATAGAACAGGAAATAATTAACAGTATATCACAAGAAACTCCCCCAACAAATACATTCAACCAAAAGCACATATTTGTTTCTAATTATTCATTTCTCGCTTAACCTTCATAGAAATCTACAGTCACTTCAAGATCTATAGAAGCCTATTGGAAGAATAAAGGTGGAATAACTACTGTATGTAGTGCCTTAAGTATTTTGATCCTGAGAGCTTGTCGTGTTGCACTCTATCAAAGTAGCAAATTGTGAAGCATTGTTTGGAAGTGGTCGTCACTTCCCAGTTTCGCCCACACTATTCACGATATTATTGCTACTACATTGCCATGACTCCTTTAACATTAATCTTGATGTGATTGGAGAGCTTAGACTAATGTACATTTGTACCAGGCACTACGTTGATTACGACTAAATGACTAAGTGATTCAAACAAATTGAAAATCAGTTATCTAGAAATGATTTGCAAGCTTCTGAACCTTATCTGTTGCCAAAAAGTAAAGAAACAATGTACCAACTGACGTCAACACATCATTTCGAAAATGATCACTGAACAATACAAGATGAATAAACAATTCTCAACTTACAACTTTATCAGACAACTTACATCAATGATTAATTGAGCATTCGATGCATTGATTCCAGATTTCGGAGAGGATTGCTGCTTTGCAGACAAACTACTATATTGTCCACCATTCGATTTTCCCTTTGCACATGATGTCTGATATGTTTTAAAGGTATACACAGAGACACGTTACTTACCGATCGATGAAGAGTATTTGGTTTTTCTAAATAACGTGAGGCAACTAAGTGATAAAAAGGAATTTAAAAAATATATATAAATACAGATAGCAGATTTGGAAATGGAGAACAGTATTTAATGATATGCTAATTAAGGATAAATTGATTAACGTTGGATGACGTAAAGCATCCAATCACAAATAACTAAGTGTTAAAGTGACCGTTTGAGACCTTAACGGTTTTTTAGCCCAATTTTAAAGACTCGGATAAACTCTAATTAATTCTATCAAAGTGTATAACGAAAAAATCATCTTTTTCAATTTCTGAAGTTTCTCTAACTTGTTATATTTAAACCTAGACAACTTAGGAAACTAACTTGAACTAATTTGCCAATTACAAATCCATTTATTTGGTCAATAGTCACACTTTGTGTTAAGGCTAGTGACACAGATTTGTTCCTCAAGCCGAAACAAGTGGGATAGGGTTCAAAACTACAACTTAGCAGTCGAAAGTAAGACACCGTACTACTTTAGTTGTAACTCTACAATCTATTTAACCAAATAATTTACTTATTCTCCACACTGGTGTAAACATTCTTAAATTCAAAATGAGTTTTTAACCAATAAGGCTGTCACTAGAAATTAAAGGTGTCAAAAACGATTTGATATTAAAGTTAAAATAAATTAATGAATACCATTACTTACTTATGCCCATTACTCCTCGCTGAGGAGCATAGGCCGCTCACCAGTGTTCTCCATTTAACTCTGTCCTGAGCAATCCTTTCCAGTTGTTTCCAGTTGCTGCTCATCCTTTTAATGTCTGCTTCCAATTCTCGACACAGCGTGTTCTTTGGCCTTCCTCTTTCCCGTTACCCAGCAGGATTCCATGTTAATGCTTGTCTCGTGATGCAGTCTGATGGTTTGCGTAGTGTATGTCCTATCCATTTCCATCGTCTTTTCCTAATTTCCTCTTCGGCTGGAAGTTAGTTTGTCCTCTCCCATAGTAAGTTGTTGCTGATGATTTCCGGCCAACGGACATTCAGTATCTTTCGTAGACAGTTGTTTATAAATACCTGTATCCGTCTGAGGATGTTTGCAGTAATTCTCCAGGTTTCAGCTCCATACAGCAGGACTGTCTTCACGTTCGAATTGAAGAGTCTGACTTTGAGGTTAGTTGATATTTGTTTTGAGTCCCATATGTTTTTCAACTGTAGGAATGCTGCCCTGGCTTTGCCAATCCTTGTCTTTACATCTGCATCGGACCCTCCTTTTTCATCGATGATGCTCCCCACATATGTGAAAGTATTCACTTCTTCCAGAGTTTCTTCATCAAGTTCAATTGGGTTGGTGCTCCCTGTGTTGTATTTGAGAATCTTGCTCTTACCCTTATGTATGTTCAAGCCTACTGATGCTGAAGTTGCTGCTACACTGATTGTCTTCGCTTGATTCTGTTGGTGTGTATGTGCTAAAAGAGCTAGATCATCTGCGAAGTCCAAATCATCGAGTTGCATCCTACTTGTCCATTCAATTCCGTGCATCCCCTCAGATGTGGAGGTCTTCATGATCCAGTCGACCACTAGGAGGAAGAGAAAAGGTGAGAGCAAGCAACCTTGTCTGACTCCGGTCCTCACTGAAAATGCAGTTGTCAGTTGTCCTCCATGCACAATTTTGCACTGTGTTCCGTCGTAAGAGTTCCGGATGATGTTGACGAGTATCTCTGGTACGCCGTAGTGTCGAAGAAGTTTCCATAGTGTTCTCTTATCTACACTATCAAACGCCTTCTCATAATCAATGAAGTTAATGTACAGTGGGGAGTTCCATTCAATTGATTATTCAACGATGATCCGTAGTGTTGCGATTTGGTCAGTACACGACCGATCATTACGAAAACCAGCTTGGTGATCTCGAAGTTGAGCCTCCACTGAATCTTTCATTCTGTTCAACAATACTCTGTTAAAGACTTTCCCTGGTATCGACAGTAGCGTGATCCCTCTGTAGTTGTCACATTTGCTCAAATCTCCTTTCTTTGGTATCTTGATATGATGTCCTTCTTTCCAGTCTGCCGGCACTTCTTCTTCTTCCCAGATCTTTTTGAGTAAAACGTGGAATATCTTTGCTGTTAGGTCGATATCTGACTTGAGTGCTTCAGCTGGTATATTGTCAGGTCCTGCTGCTTTCCCACTTTTGATTTGCCTGATGGCCATCTTGATTTCTTCCATCGTTGGTGGAGTGGCCACTATCGGGAGATCTGTAGGTGCTGCTTCAATGTCCGGTGGGTTCGGTGGAGCTGACCTATTTAGAAGTTCCTCAAAGTGTTCTACCCACCTATTCTTTTGTTCTTCAATCTCAGTGAGTGTCTTTCCTTCTTTGTTCTTGATCGGTCGCTCTGGTTTACCATGTTTATCTGCCAGTTTCTTCGTTGTGTCGTATAGCTGTTTCATATTTCCTTCTCTTGCAGCCTTCTCCGCTGTCGTTGCAAGGCTTTCGATGTATTTCCGTTTGTCAGCTCTAATGCTCTTCTTTACCTGCTTATTTGCTTCTGAGTATTCAGCTTGAGCCTTGATTTTTTCTGCTCTTGTTCGGCTGTTGTTGATTTCTATCTTCTTGTTCCTCCTTTGCTGAATTTTGCTCAATGTCTCAGTGGAGATCCATTCCTTATAATGGTGCTTCTTGCGGCCTAGAACCTCCTGACACGTTGACGTTAGTGCTTCTTTGATTTCTTTCCAGTTGTCCTCCATAGTGGTTTCTTCTTCTTTCGGCAGATCTTGTAAGGCTTGGAACCTGTTGTTGAGAGATATTTTGAATTCGTTGATTGATAAATTAGCTTCGGCTACAATCTTGATCACTAATGATTTACTTAAATATAATCTTCAATTAAATGACTATAAAACACACTTTAAAAGTGACGATATAATCACTCGTTTTACTTTTAATGTACTGAAACACAATTTTACAGTTATAAAAAAGTACGACTGTGTAGAAGTGATACAATGCATGACGAATTTTTTTCGAGGATAGTATTTAAAGGTTAAAAATTTAATATACAAACAAAAATATTATCCATTATAAGAATTTTTACCAAAACTGTTTTAAAAACTAAATTTCTGTAAATCTCCAATGTACAGATTGACATCAATTGAAAAACATAATAAGTGCACTCAGCTAGAATAGTAGAAATCGACATTCTATAATAGTATAAGCAATTAGTAAAGTAGATATAACTCCGCCTGTAGCCATCCTAGGGTTACTGCCGGTCCCAAGCCCGGGTAAAGGAGGAGGGTTGGGCATGGGGCTAGCACCCCCATCCCGTAAAAACCCAAACTTGCTAAAAAAACGCAAACCAGATTAAACAAGATAAACCATTTAAACCATTTAAACTCTGCCCTGGGAGTGGAAGGATATATGACGCCTCATGATGAAAGCCGAAATTCTTCGGAAGTCATGAGGCCGATGCTTCCCCTTCTAACAACCAGAGCAAATATTTTTATAGGTACATGGAATGTTTGAACAATGTAGGAGAGCGGGAAGACAAATCAAATAGCTGCAGAAATGAAGAGATACAACTTGACAATACTCGGAATCAGCGAAACTCATTGGACTCAAGCTGGACAGAAAACATTAGCTTCGGGAGAGACGCTACTATACTCCGGCCACGAAGAGGAAAATGCTCCCCACACTCAAGGAGTTGCTCTGATGCTGTCCAAGGAGGCACGTAATGCACTTGTGGGATGGGAACCAAATGGACCCAAGATCATCAAAGCATCTTTCAAAACAATGAAGAAAGGGATTACAATGAATATTATCCAATGCTATGCACCAACCAACGACGGCAACGACGAAGACAAAGATCAGTTTTACAATAGACTGCAATCAATTATAGCAAAGTGTCGAGGAAAGGATCTGACAATACTGATGGGAGACCTCAACGCCAAAGTCGGAATGGACAACACTGGATATGAAGAAATCATGGGACGACAAGGACTGGGAGACAGAAACGACAATGGTGAAAGACTTGCAAACCTATGTGACTTCAACAAATTGGTTATAGGTGGTACAATATTCGCCCACAAACGCATACACAAGGGTACATGGGTCTCACCGGATCATACTACTGAGAATCAAATCGATCATATATGTATCAATAAAAAATTTAGAAGATCGATGGAAGATGTAAGAACCAGGAGAGGAGCTGACATAGCTTCAGAACACCACCTGGTGGTTTCTAAAATAAAACTGAAGCTAAAGAAGCAGTGGACAACTGGAGTGGCAGCAGTACAACGGTTCAATACAGGCTTTCTCCGAGACACTGACAAACTCAAGGAATTCAAAATATCTCTCAACAACAGGTTCCAAGCCTTACAAGATCTGCCGAAAGAAGAAGAAACCACTATGGAGGACAACTGGAAAGAAATCAAAGAAGCACTAACGTCAACGTGTCAGGAGGTTCTAGGCCGCAAGAAGCACCATTATAAGGAATGGATCTCCACTGAGACATTGAGCAAAATTCAGCAAAGGAGGAACAAGAAGATAGAAATCAACAACAGCCGAACAAGAGCAGAAAAAATCAAGGCTCAAGCTGAATACTCAGAAGCAAATAAGCAAGTAAAGAAGAGCATTAGAGCTGACAAACGGAAATACATCGAAAGCCTTGCAACGACAGCGGAGAAGGCTGCAAGAGAAGGAAATATGAAACAGCTATACGACACAACGAAGAAACTGGCAGATAAACATGGTAAACCAGAGCGACCGATCAAGAACAAAGAAGGAAAGACACTCACTGAGATTGAAGAACAAAAGAATAGGTGGGTAGAACACTTTGAGGAACTTCTAAATAGGTCAGCTCCACCGAACCCACCGGACATTGAAGCAGCACCTACAGATCTCCCGATAGTGGCCACTCCACCAACGATGGAAGAAATCAAGATGGCCATCAGGCAAATCAAAAGTGGGAAAGCAGCAGGACCTGACAATATACCAGCTGAAGCACTCAAGTCAGATATCGACCTAACAGCAAAGATATTCCACGTTTTACTCAAAAAGATCTGGGAAGAAGAAGAAGTGCCGGCAGACTGGAAAGAAGGACATCATATCAAGATACCAAAGAAAGGAGATTTGAGCAAATGTGACAACTACAGAGGGATCACGCTACTGTCGATACCAGGGAAAGTCTTTAACAGAGTATTGTTGAACAGAATGAAAGATTCAGTGGAGGCTCAACTTCGAGATCACCAAGCTGGTTTTCGTAATGATCGGTCGTGTACTGACCAAATCGCAACACTACGGATCATCGTTGAATAATCAATTGAATGGAACTCCCCACTGTACATTAACTTCATTGATTATGAGAAGGCGTTTGATAGTGTAGATAAGAGAACACTATGGAAACTTCTTCGACACTACGGCGTACCAGAGATACTCGTCAACATCATCCGGAACTCTTACGACGGAACACAGTGCAAAATTGTGCATGGAGGACAACTGACAACTGCATTTTCAGTGAGGACCGGAGTCAGACAAGGTTGCTTGCTCTCACCTTTTCTCTTCCTCCTAGTGGTCGACTGGATCATGAAGACCTCCACATCTGAGGGGATGCACGGAATTGAATGGACAAGTAGGATGCAACTCGATGATTTGGACTTCGCAGATGATCTAGCTCTTTTAGCACATACACACCAACAGAATCAAGCGAAGACAATCAGTGTAGCAGCAACTTCAGCATCAGTAGGCTTGAACATACATAAGGGTAAGAGCAAGATTCTCAAATACAACACAGGGAGCACCAACCCAATTGAACTTGATGAAGAAACTCTGGAAGAAGTGAATACTTTCACATATGTGGGGAGCATCATCGATGAAAAAGGAGGGTCCGATGCAGATGTAAAGACAAGGATTGGCAAAGCCAGGGCAGCATTCCTACAGTTGAAAAACATATGGGACTCAAAACAAATATCAACTAACCTCAAAGTCAGACTCTTCAATTCGAACGTGAAGACAGTCCTGCTGTATGGAGCTGAAACCTGGAGAATTACTGCAAACATCCTCAGACGGATACAGGTATTTATAAACAACTGTCTACGAAAGATACTGAATGTCCGTTGGCCGGAAATCATCAGCAACAACTTACTATGGGAGAGGACAAACTAACTTCCAGCCGAAGAGGAAATTAGGAAAAGACGATGGAAATGGATAGGACATACACTACGCAAACCATCAGACTGCATCACGAGACAAGCATTAACATGGAATCCTGCTGGGTAACGGGAAAGAGGAAGGCCAAAGAACACGCTGCGTCGAGAATTGGAAGCAGACATTAAAAGGATGAGCAGCAACTGGAAACAACTGGAAAGGATTGCTCAGGACAGAGTTAAATGGAGAACACTGGTGAGCGGCCTATGCTCCTCAGCGAGGAGTAACGGGCATAAGTAGGTAAGTAAGTAAGTAAATTAGATATGCAATTCTGCAAAATCCATTTGATCTAACAATTTACAAGAGTTCCCTGCATACAGCTTATTTTACTTAATGTTATGAGTAATTGAGAGTTAGTCAATTAGACAAAAAAGGGGTGCCATCAGCAAGATAGATGATCCTAACACCCGACCAACAGGTATCTAATTGTATTAATCGTTTATTAGTTTAGTTTGCCATTCTTTTTCAAGACTTCAGTGATAGACTATAATTTGCAGCGTTAACTGAACAGTATTTAAATCAGATATATTAAGTGGGACAGTTGGACAATAAAGAATCACAATTCGTGCAAGCAGAAAATAATTTAGGGATTAATCAACTGTTTTTCTATCTTACTGAGTTCGTCTACATGTCAGCCAAAATGAGCTAAGTAACAGATTTCACCACCAGTTAGTGATAAGAATGTAAGGGTTGAGTCAACTTACCAAATACTGTTTTCCTCCGGGGAAACTTGAAAACATTACCTCTGCAATCAGCCATCAAAAAAGCATGAAAAATTCATTTGAGACTCAAATAGAATATATGGTAACTCGCTTCCAAGCTATGTTAGCAAAAAATAAAACATGAAAAGAGAAAAAAAAGTTGGAGGATTATTATATTCATAGATGCGTAGTCAGTCAGTTACAACGTAGGGCTTGGTAGGTGCGTGGATCATTTCAAGTTGCTACGCCAAAATTGGCGGATGGAGATGAAATTGTCTGACCAAATCACAAAGTAGTAAGGTAGTAACAAAGTTAGTATTGATGGAGAGGATCAAACGTAAGATTTAAGAAAATATGATTAAGTAAGCAGAAAATTATGAATTCAGACATAGAAGCATAAGGTGTCCGGGACATGTGCTACGTAGGCCTAACTGATACCTAAACCGACGCGCGATGCCGAGTGATATTGGTGTAGGATGGAAGAAAGTTAAGGACGGCCAAATAAAAATATGGCATCAATTCACTAAGTCATTAACTGCTAGTTTCAGTCACATTGTTAGATGTAGGCTACCCGGTTGGAGTCCGCACAAATACCATCACCATCTTTCCCTAATTCCTAGCGTATAACCTAATTATTACTTGCCCAGTGATCTCAACAAGCGCGAGCGGCTTTGGAAATGTCAATGATTAAATACCAATAACCTACGAGAAACGCTAATCCTTAACGGCTACTTCACATAACCATACAGTAAGATAGAAAGGGCAGCTGCTCAGTATACTCGTCCCTTAGTTCACAGACGGTTATTTTGAATACATTATAGGTGACGTAATTTAGCGAAAGCCAAAGAAATCTTTTGCATTCGTACCAAAATTTCGTCAGACACTGACTCGTCAGAGATGACCAGATAAAGTTTTCATTTGCATCTTTTAAAAGAACTTACAATTAATAAGTGTGATAATAATAGCAACAAAAAGGGTAAATGGACGACCGTATTGAAACGCTGGGGTTGTACTAACAAAGCTGCCTGTTTCCATGTCCCTGGACTCTGCGTTTTCCACTTCATTAGCCTTCTATTTACTATATATAATAAAGACATCTTAACCCCCCCCCCTGCTCCCAATTGTCTTTGATGACCGGCTAAGCCAAAAACCCAGCAAGCACATCAAATGTACTTGTATTCTATAAAGAAACTGGTTGATCGAAATAAGTAACGACACAAGTGTGAAACAAGGACACCCAGTAGACTTAACCTATACGCCCCAACTTGAATGACTATTAAATGACCTTAGGGGTCTTAATCGGAATGAACCAACCATAGCCCTCTAAATTAGAATCAACGATTTTTCCCCGAATTCTAGTTGTTTATTATGGAGCTATAGGTCAAGACTTACTGAAATATGCCTCCCCAACACGGAAATTTTTGGTAAAAGATGAAACATGCATATGTCCAAAAAATAGTAAGCCCTAACCATAATCTGAAAGAAAACGAAAAATCAGCAATTCCTAATAAATTGTTTGCGGATGAAATTGAAATATATGTAGGGTTTATTTTTATTTCATCAAAAAGCTTATTGAAGTTACTTTCACATTCGTCCCACTTAATTTCACGATGTATTTTACATAGGTATTCGTCCAAAGTACGGTTGCAAATGAAACCTTACTCAACTCCACATTGGTTTAGTACTATTCGTATGAACTCCCGTTGATGACTATCACTATGACCCCGTGTATGTAGATCATACTTGAAAGTGGTTCTTAATTAAGAACCACTTCTTAATTAAGAAACCTTATAAGGTTTCCAATTGTCACTACATATTATTGTACCAGGTAGGATGTACTTTTTAACCAGTCTAAACAGGGTGACCAGTACAATAATTTGCCTCAATTCTAATTTGGAATGAATAAAAAAGGAATCCGACCTGATGAACCTCTTACACCAGCATTCAGTATTGGATGTTGGTGCATGTGAACCAAAAATATATCAATCTCGAGTTACTTGAGTCTCTAAATAACTGCCATTTCTCTACATTACAATTTAACACTTTTCCCAAAAGTCCCATAGTTTGTAAACAAATTACAGTCTTATTATCCCTAATTAGATTTAGAAGACTCTCGATCAAGGGCCTGCAGTCCGCATGGTTTTCAGGTAGCCGCTGTAACCTTGGGACTTCCCGGTTGTTCCTTATTGGCTCGGCCCTAAAATTCAAGTCTACTGGGTACTCTAATAGTCGGAATTAGAAATCAGCATAGACAACCTACTACCTGAGTCACAAATAGCGCAAAAACGGTGCTTCGAAACAACGCGCCTCTCAAGGGATTTTTGTGATAGTGATACATATAAACGCTAACACTACTTAAAAGCCATGAAGTTAATTACCTTGCCTAAATGAGATTAAAATATTTTAGCTTTCAAGGCTATAAAAGGTCACAGCCCACGGTTTTATAGAGAGTCGGTCACTTTTTGACCTATCACTTAGACTCCCTTAATCACATAGCATCTAGCGGCGACTTACGCAAGATATCGTCCCACACTTTGATATATCTAAGGCATTTGACAAAGTATCACACAGCATACTCCATGAGGAACTGTACTCTAAAGGGATTTGTAACCCTTTGTTAAACTGGCTTGAATCATTCATAAGTAGTCGATACCAGACAAGCAGAGCGAATTCAGTACAATTGTCTCCAAAGAGGGTAAACAGTGGAGGGGGGGTATACAAGCGAACACACTATGGCCTCTCTTGTTTACACAATACATCAATAACATCAGTAGTTATTTTAACTCCGGTAAAACTTTCCTATTTGCAGACGACTTGAAAGTTGCCTACTCAGGCGACAGAGACGAACTACACAACACTATTAAGACCATACAACAAGAGTTTAAAGAAGCCACCAACGGCTGTAAAGAACATCAACTTCACTTTAACACTGACAAATATGGCTGGATCAAAATTGGGGGCCGCAACCTAATTCTCCACTCTGAAGTAGCAGGGGAACAAATTTCTTAACTTAAGACAATTCTGAACCTAGACTTAAGATACTCTACGGATTTTACATTCACTGAACAAATATCATCTGTCACCTCAAGGCCATGCAGACTTATGGGTTGTACAATCCATAATTTTTACCATCGTCAGTTTAAATTGGCACTATATAGGGTCACCGTTCGCCCGTTGCATGAGTACTACCCACTTATACTCAGTAGCTTCCAAATAAGTGATAAGCTGAAAATTGAAGGAATATAGCGATACTTTGCAAAAAACATTGGGGATGGATTGTGAAGCAAACCACACTACACAGTGTGCTCCTTTAGGCGTAGGACTACTTTGGAAAAGGAGAGCTAAGCTCAACCTGACATTCTTCTTCAATGTCGCACACTACCTAACATACTTTCTTGACCCTATATTAAGATTCATCAAAGCACCTAACTACAGTCTCAGAAACCACATACTGTAAGACCGTAAGAACCGTTCGTGAGTCAGATACCGTTTGTTCACTTTATACGGGCGATAAACCAGCTATTTAGCAATTCCAACACACTGAATAGACTATTGATTTATTCAACCTCTAGCCTAACATTCAACATACTTGGCCAGCTCAATCTATAACACGCTCATCTAAACCCGGCACTTCTACGCAACATCAGGAATTATATGCATCTGATATACTACTATCTCTATAAACAAGAAAAGTGCCAGTTAGTACTATAAGCGAATCTACAACAACTCTGAGGTGGACATAATCCTCTAGCTGGAAATAACACATTTTTTCTCCAGAATTAAACGAGTACTCTATCCTTTTTTTAAACATAGACTGGTATATTCTCAATCAGGCCTAACTGTCGTCAGCCCTACTCCATATATATGACCCTATATAGACCCCCAATTCTTCGCTAGCGCCAAAATAAATAGTCACATAGGTTCTCGACATTGATGCTGACCATGTTTGTTTTGGCGGACACGACTAGTTGAAGGCGTTCGGTCACGCATCACCACCGGATCACGTCACAATGCACCGCGGGCGGCATCGCTCTCTCTAGCTTGTCAGCCTAGACGTCGCGATCCCATTGACGCTCTACTTACATTTAAATATAACCTCTCTTCCATCCTTCACTGCCTTTTGATTTATTCACATTCGTAAAAGTGAGTCCAATCGTTAGAAGTTGCTCTGGTAATACAAAAAAACGTAATTTCGTCATATGTTGGGTGCACTTTAATGTATTTCCACTGATTTAATATAAATCTGAACATGACCCACTTGACACAGCTATTCCTAAGGAAAGTAGCATCTCGAAATCAACGTCAGCTTATTTGTTCGTATTCGATATACATCTGTCTAGTTTCTGTAGTGTCCCCACTAGTTACCTTTACATTTGATTTATACGAATCACTCACCTACTTGCTATCCCTCTGTTACATACAACACTATGATCGTCTTATTTTAGCAGCCATTCGCTTGATCTTATCATTTTATGTAACTTTTTACTTGCACCTTATCACCACACACTTTCCAGGACAATTCTACCGAACATAGAGGTATCTGATTTCTACTAAGTTAACACATAATATATAACAACGAACTGTATTCATATGCAAAAATTACCGCACAATATTCTCATCCAGGAGCTTCGTGTTTTCCTCATAATTACCCACTTTGGCGCCTAGGTATATCCCTATCTAGTGACACAAGAATCCAGAGTATTATGGGAATAGGTCTTTATTCAATAGCGTGGGAAGAAGGCAGTGGAGCGCGGTTCTACTTATTCAAACACACAAATAATTCTCAACGTTCAATATAACCCACAGGACCTCCATAATGTTCAATTCAGAAGATGAAATTAACTTGAAAAAATACTGTGGCAATCAAAGGTCTTTATATCATTTCACCCGTCACGTTGATTAACTGCATAATCTAAGTCGCATACGGTGCTGAATAATTGAAAAAACTTACTTCCGAGGACGCCACCACTAGATAAACAAGAATTAGATCCAGGAAAAAATTTGTGTTTCGTGGTCATCCGTCAAGGGAGCTAGCACGTTAACAACTTCGAAATATATTGGTAGAATTGTCATCCTTTGTCAGATATAAATAATTTTCGCTCAGAATTGTCGTGACGATTGTGTTTTAAAAAGATAGTCAATATACGTTCAAAAGTTTGAACGATTGTTCAATAACTCCATTTTTCAAGCGTTTTATGTCATTTTAAAGTCAGTGAACATGCATTATCGTTGTAGCTGTTGTACAGTCTAGCATTTTGATAAATTAGATAATATACGCTTATCATCACAAATACTGACGTTGAAAATCTGAGTTTTGGGATAAAGATAGCTATTAGTCTGAAGGCATATTACTGGCAACAATCAACCCCTAACAGTATATTTAGCTGTAGAAATCTAGTCCAGATATTTGTTTGAATTAAGTAAGTATTTGTTTCAATATCAAAAATATGAATCCTACAGAAGGGTCTAAGAAGTCGTCTGAATTAAAAGAACAACTCGTATGCCAGGGTCCAAGAAAGGACATTGGTAGGTTATGGCCTGTACCGTGAGTTGTAATAATTATAGTAGTAGCTTAATCTTATTGTATGTACTGATATGATTGATTTTGGTTCAACACAGAATCATGTGGTTACTTAGCCCACTAGGCTTCTAGTTCAGAAACTTCGACGAAAACCTAACTAAACTTCAGCTTATCAAAGGAACTAGATGTGATTCTATTAAATCACTGTATTAGTTTTAAAATGAAGTCGTTGTACATAACTAAATAATAGGCAAAACAGACGCTAGTGTCATTTGAAGATGCGATCTCCTACCACCTGCATATTATGAGTAATCTAATCCAGTTTCTTGAGAGAGATTTTACAGGTTCCCTGTAACAGTGGCTAAGGTGTTTAAGTTTGAACACTATAGTGACTGTTTATTTCTTTATTTTGAACTGAGACCTGTTCATCTAGAAGCGTTTCATGTATTATCGACAGACTCACCTTTCCTAGCACCACAGGGATTCATCAATCATATCGGGACACAAAATATGATATTAAGCTGTACAGGAACTAATTTCTTGAGGAGTCCTAATGAGCTGAAGGAATACGTGAAACATTCTAAGGATAAATCCACGATGAATAGCTGAATAAGTTGAGAGAATAGGAATCTAACCCTTTACTGGCTATTCATTGTGGTGGTTTGTAGGAGAAACTTAAAGAAATCATCAAGCAAGCAATGAGTGTGACAATCAGACGGCATTACTTTACTGATGAAACTGTAAAGCTGTAAATAGACTTCTAAACGACGGACTGTTACTTTAAGGATTTCGATACCTTAATACCAAATAAATTGTTACTCCCATTAGTGAGTAACTCCGCCTGTAGCTCCGCTAGGGTTACTGCCAGTCCCAAGCCTGGGTAAAGAGGGAGGGTTGGGTATGGAAATAGTTTAACGCCTAGGTATATCCCTATCTAGTGACACAAGAATCCAGAGTATTATGGGAATAGGTCTTTATTCAATAGCCTGGGAAGAAGGCAATGGAGCGCGGTTCTAGTTATTCAAACACACAAATAATTCTCAGCGTTCAATATAATCTAATAGTAAATATAATCCCTATGCAGAATAAGGTAGTAAATGAATATTGGAGCCTAATTGTTTTAGCGTATGCTTAAGTTTTGAAGTGAACTTTTAACTAGTCAAGCTAAGTTGCTACACCACTACAATTCTTCTATCATTTGGATAAATCCGTCAAAATTTTATTTTTTCGCTTTTCACAGCCAATCATGTTGAAATCTCTCAAAGTGATACTCAGCGTTAGCCGACCTATTAGAAAATAACAATAACAACCCTAGGCAACAGGACAGACACCTCTTAGTTATTAAAATGTTATTTATTAAAATGTTAGTTATTAAAAGTTAAATGATATCAATCATTTATGCCTCTTCGTCCGGCTGCTCGTTTTCATTTTATTTATCTATTTCCATCAAAAGTTGTTACAGTGCACTGAGTAGAGCATCGGACATTTACACCCAGTAGCTAGAAGTATAATCACAGTCGAAATACAATACTAGTACACAGCCACAAACCACACTCTATGCCATCTTTCAGCCGCTCGACGGATATCGCCACACGATAAAATCTTGCAGCATGCGTCACTTACAACAATTCTCAAAAAATTACTGTTGTTACCACCTGAACCCTAGATGCATGAAACTTGAATATTTTAAACCTGCTTCTACTTATACATACTATGTCCGTATTTCATGTTTCTCTTCTGTGTACTTCCCCTTATATATCATTATGACCATGCTTGTGACCTGGCATGAAATCTGTACAATTTCAGAACATATTTATTTATACTATTCTATTGATGACAAAATGTCTTATCAAAGCGTAGGACATAAACCTCTATGGTTACTGTTCACAGGTATTTTATTACACCTGCTGGTAGTTGCCTAAACGAGAGATCTTTGCCACTTATTAACACTGCATATTAATTCAATATGCTTATATACAATTATTTTGTATTACTACAGCAATTCTAATCCATTACATGTTTACTATAAACAGAAAAAAATTTAAGATTTGTTTGTTATTATATCCCAACCAATTTCTGCTCACTTCTGGTACTAATTTTCCAGGTGACCAGTACCTGTTGACATCCTCCGACGCACTAGTATCGAACTTAACGTGCTCTGATTCTAGTGGGAGGAAGTAGTGTATAGTCAGTGGGATTCTTAGTCTTACTACTCGCATCGCCGTCCACGTTGAGTGCTCAGTAAATGCTTGATGTTTAGAGACGGCAAGAAGAGAATGGTGCTAGTGGTAGCGCTAATTAACCTGCTCCATGTAACTCGTCAATTTGTTCATAACTGTCATTATTATCGTCTCGGATACACCTTACCCACCAACTATCTATGTATTAATAATGATATCTGGTAGCAATTTGATCGGTATATGTTCGGTTTTTACTGAATCCGGCCTGTTGATTTCGGAGTTGGCCGTCGACTGGGTCCTTTAATCTGTTTAATAACACTCTGTTGAATACCTTTCCTGGTACTGAAATTAGAGTAGTGCCTCTGTAGTTCTCACAATTGCTGAGATCACCTTTCTTTGGTATTTTGATGAGGCACCCTTTTTTCCAGTCTGCTGGAACTTGTTCATCCTCCCAAATCTTCCTGAAGAGAATGTGGAGTATCTTTGAAGTTGCTTCTATATCTGTTTTCAGTGCCTCCGCTGGTATGTTGTCTGGTCCTGCTGACTTACCACTCTTGATCTGTCTGATGGCTATCTTGATTTCTTCGACTGTTGGTGGCTCTGTGCTTATAGGGAGATCCGTATCTGCTGCTTCGATGGCTGGTGGGTTCAGTGGGGCTGGTCAATTCAAGAGTTCTTCGAAGTGTTCTACCCACCTGTTCCGTTGCTCATGCACTTCAGTGATTGGTTTGCCAGCCTTGTTCTTGATTGGCCGTTCTGGCTTATTGAATTTCCCAGCTAGCTTCTTCGTTGTATCGTGTGGGAGCCTCGTGTTTCCTTCTCTGGCAGCTTTTTCCTCTGTCATTGCTAGGTCCTCAACAAATTTCCGGTTATCTGACCTGATGCTCCGCTTTACTTGCTTGATGACTTCGGTGTATTCGGCTTGTGCCTTGGCTTTCACTGGTCTTGTCCGGCTGTTATTAATCGCTATCTTCCTGTTCCTCCTCTCTTGGATCTTGTCCAGAGTACCAACAGAAATATATTTTTTGGTGTTGTTTATTGGGACCGAGAACCTCCTGACATGTTGAGGTTATTGTTTCCTTAATCTCTTTCAAGTTGTCTTCCATATTAGTTCCACCTTTTCCTAGTAGATCATGAGATGCCTGAAACTTGTTGTCGAAAATTATTTTGAATTCGTTGCGTTTGTTAGTATCCAGGAGAAGGGCTGTATTAAACTTGTGTAATACTGCTGCTCCAGTTGCCCAGTGCTTCCTCAGCTTCAGTTTCATTTTAGCCACCACCAAATGGTGATCGGAAGCTATGTCGGCTCCTCTCCTTGCTCTTACATTTTCCATGGTCCTTCTTAACTTCTTATTGATGCAGACGTGGTCGATTTGGTTCTCCGTACTGTGGTCTGGTGAAACCCATGTAGGTTTGTGTATACGTTTGTGGGAGAGTATGGTGCCACCTATAATCATTTTGTTGAAGGCACATAAGTTTACAAACCTCTCACCGTTATCATTCCTTTCTCCCAGTCCATGTTGTCCCATGATGTCTTCATACCCGGTGTTATCCACTCCGACCTTGGCGCTGAACTCCCCCCCCCACTAGAATGGTCAAGTCCTTGGCTGAACATTTCTCGATGATTGACTGTAACCTCGCATAGACCTGGTCTTCGTGGCTGTCATTGGTGGGTGCATAGCACTGGATGACATTCATTATAATCTCTTCCTTCGTCTTGAAGGATGCTTTGATGATCGTAGGTCTATGGAGCTCCCATCCTATAAGAGCCTTCCATGCATCTTGGGACAACACTAATGATACTCCTCGCGTGTGTGGGGCGTTTTCTTCTTCGTGGCTGGAGTATAAAAGCATATTTTTCGAGGATAACCGTTGCTGTTTAGTTTGCAACCAATGCGTTTCTCCTATTCCAAGTATTTTCAGGTTGTATCTTTTCATTTCTTAGCTATTTGAATGGTTCTCCCTGTTTTTTACATCGTGCGGACATTTCATGTACCTATATTAATTGTTGATCTGGTTGTCAGAAGAGACATCGGCCTCGCGGCTTCCGAATAAACTCGGCTTTTAACATGAGGCGTCATAAAACACCATCCAACTCCCAGGGAAGAGTAAAAATAGATATAAAGGTTTTTATTGGTTAGCGTTTTTTTAGCAAGTTTGTTGTTTTACAGGATGGGGTTGCTAAACGGCAACCCCATGCCCAATCCTCCTCCTTTATCCGGGCTTGGGACTGACGGAAACCCTAGAAGGCTACAGACGAAGTTATTGGACTGAAACTGAACAGAAAATATTGGCTACGAGAGAGATGCTGCTATACTCCGGCCACGAAGAGGAAAATGCTTCTCATACCCAAGGAGTTGCTCAGATGCTGTCCAAAAAAGCACGTGATGAATTTATAGTATGGGAACCACATGGACCCAGGATCATCAAGGCATCTTTCAAAACAATAAAAAAAGGATTACAATGAATGTTATGCACCGTTATGTCCCCACCAACGACGACAATGATAAACCGTAATCATTTACAGTGAAGTGTCCAGGAAAGGATCTGACAATCCTGATGGGGGACCTAAACGCCAAAGTCGGAATGGACAACACTGGATATGAAGAAATCATGGGACGACAAGGACTGGGAGACAGAAATGACAATGGTGAAAGATTTACAAACCTATGTGTCTTCAACAAATTGGTTATAGGTGGTACAATATTCGCCCACAAACGCATACACAAGGCTACATGGGTCTCACCGGACCATACTACAGAGAATCAAATCGATCATATATGTATCAATAAAAAATTTAGAAGATCGATGGAAGATGTAAGAACCAGGAGAGGAGCTGACATAGCTTCAGATCACCACCTGGTGGTTTCTAAAATAAAACTGAAGCTAAAGAAGCAGTGGACAACTGGAGTGGCAGCAGTACAATAGTTCAATACAGGCTTTCTCCGAGACACTGACAAACTCAAGGAATTCAAAATATCTCTCAACAACAGGTTGCAAGCCTTACAAGATCTGCCGAAAGAAGAAGAAACCACTATGGAGGATAACTGGGAAGAAATCAAAGAAACACTAACGTCAACGTGTCAGGAGGTTCTGGGCCGCAAGAAGCACCATTATAAGGAATGGATCTCCACTGAGACATTGAGCAAAATTCAAGAAAGGAGGGACAAGAAGATAGAAATCAACAACAGCCTAACAAGAGCAGAGAAAATAAAGGCTCAAGCTGAATACTCAGAAGCAAATAAGCAAGTAAAGAAGAGCATTAGAGCCGACAAACGGAAATACATCGAAGGTATTGCAGCGATAGCGGAGAGGGCTGCAAGAGAAGGAAATATGAAACAGCTATACGACACAACGAAGAAACTGGCAGATAAACATGGTAAACCAGAGCGACCGATCAAGAACAAAGAAGGAAAGACACTCACTGAGATTGAAGAACAAAAGAATAGGTGGGTAGAACACTTTGAGGAACTTCTAAATAGGTCAGCTCCACCGAACCCACCGGACATTGAAGCAGCACCTACAGACCTCCCGATAGTGGCCACTCCACCAACGATGGAAGAAATCAAGATGGCCATCAGGCAAATCAAAAGTGGGAAAGCAGCAGGACCTGACAATATACCAGCTGAAGCACTCAAGTCAGATATCGACCTAACAGCAAAGATATTCCACGTTTTACTCAAAAAGATCTGGGAAGAAGAAGAAGTGCCGGCAGACTGGAAAGAAGGACATCATATCAAGATACCAAAGAAAGGAGATTTGAGCAAATGTGACAACTACAGAGGGATCACGCTACTGTCGATACCAGGGAAAGTCTTTAACAGAGTATTGTTGAACAGAATGAAAGATTCAGTGGAGGCTCAACTTCGAGATCACCAAGCTGGTTTTCGTAATGATCGGTCGTGTACTGACCAAATCGCAACACTACGGATCATCGTTGAATAATCAATTGAATGGAACTCGCCACTGTACATCAACTTCATTGACTATGAGAAGGCGTTTGGCAGTGTAGACAGAAGATTACAATGGAAACCTTTTCGATAATATAGCATACCAGAGAAACACATCAACATCATCCGGAACTCTTACGACGGAGCACAGTGCAAAATCGTTCATGGAGGACAACTTACAAATGCCTTCCCAGTGAGGACTGGAATCAGTCAAGTATACTTACTCTCGCCCTTTCTTTCCCTTTTAGCATTTGACTGGATCATGAAGACCTCCACATCTGAGGGGATGCAGGGAACTCAACGGACAATTGGAATGCAATTAGATGATTTGGACTTTGCGGATGATTTAGCACTATTAGCCCCTACACACCAACAAATTCAAGTGGAGACAACCAACGTAGCAGCAACCTCAGGGTCAGTAGGCTTAACTATACATAAGGGAAAGAGCACGATCCTCAAATATAACACAGGGAGAACCAACCCAATTGAACTTGATGGGGAAACTCTGGAAGAAGTGGATACTTTCATGTGCCTATGAAGCATCACTGATGAATGTGGTGGGTTTGATGCAGATGTAACGACATGGGTTGGAAAAGCAAGAACAGCACTCCTTTAGTTGAAGAACATAAGGGACTAAAAACTATGGGACAGAACAAACTAACTTCCAGCCGAAGAGTAAATTAAGAAACGACATTGGAATTGGATGGGACATACATTGTGAAAATCATTAGACTACATCATGAGACAAGCATTAACATGGAATCCTGTTGGGAAACGGTAAGGAGGAAGGCCAGAGAACATGCTGCATCGAGAATTGGAAGCAGATATTAAAAGAATGAATGGCAACTGAAAACAGCTGGAAAGGATTGTTCAGGACAGAATTCAATGGAGAATACTGGTGAGCGACCTATTCACCACTATGAAGGGTAACGGGCGTAAGTAAGTACCATTAGAGAATGAGAGTTACAGATGCCTGATTATTTATATAAAGTGAGATTTAGTTTTCTGAAACGTAAATTAATCCATCAAAGTTTAATCACTGGTGTAAGGAAAAAATCAAATAAAGTGGCTGAGAATGGAAGAATCAATACCGTTACATTATCTAGCTAAGCCACCTCTATAATAGCACTACTGAGGAAAGACGATAAAAGCCTAGAAATTGAAACGGATATAGTTTGACACCAGACATCTGTTTATTCTAACAAATTTGTACTAGTAAAGACACTGATATTTTATGCAAATTACGAGGCTATAAGGTTAACCTAAAAATTTGTATTTACCAATTTCCCAAGATGAAATGTCCAGGAAATTCATCATTATTAAAGTACATTACAGGATGTTTTAGTACAAATAACTTTATCTACTGCATTTTAGAATCCTGCAAACAGGAATATTTTCTGGCTTGAAGGCGTTGATTCATATCAAGAAAGTATAGTGGTACATCCACAAAATAAGAAACTAAACAACGAACGGTCATAAAGTTGTCTAAAAATCTCTACGACACCACTGTTGATGCCCATCTGAACAAATGTCATTTTTATTAATTATCTAGGTTACATTATGTATACTAAGGGTTCTTATATCATTCTGCTTCGAGCATCTTCATCAGGAGATACTCAGGTCATTAGATGGTGCTCTAGATTCATTCCTTACTCCATATATTTACTAGCTGGACACAATGGTTTGGTTTCTGATGGAACATGTGTAAGAGCAAAGACATGAGAAAATATAGAAAACACTAAGGCAGCTCTTCTGAAATAGTTTTAATTACAGATAGGCCTCCAATAAAAATGAGCGCAGTTTTAGGGCAGCATTAAGGAAATGATTTTCGTTTCGAGACAAGGGAATAAAGGTGAACAAGTATGGTTGGAAGCAATGGTTCAAAGACTTAGTTCAGAGTTGGG
Organism: Schistosoma mekongi; assembly: GCA_034768735.1. Taxonomy (NCBI): domain Eukaryota; kingdom Metazoa; phylum Platyhelminthes; class Trematoda; order Strigeidida; family Schistosomatidae; genus Schistosoma; species Schistosoma mekongi. The sequence goes on along the minus strand of CM068307.1, from coordinate 30,370,191 downwards.
TGATTATTACTTTACTAATAAGTGCATACAAATCTAAAGAATGCCATATGCAGACAGCCTCAGAGTATGTGAGAAAAAATAAATGTTTCTGAACTTGCTGCATTTGGTTTCTTCGTCTCTTCCTTACCTATCTATTTCTGAAGAAGACGAACAAAGTGCCAAAATAGAGTCCCAACCCTTCATATTTGCTAACGCTAGTTCGGTGTGACATTGGAAAGCCACTTTTAACAGTGAAGCAAATAAAACGCCTTTCATCTTTCACTATGACAGAATAAAAGGTTTAATGCTTATGCAAGATAAGGAAGAAATAATCCTTCAGTTCTCTTTCTCTTCCTCGGAAATTAAGTCTCCAGCGATAGACGATCTACATCCTCCTCATTTAAGAGGCAAATAGATTAAATCACTTGTACTTCAATCATAATAAAGTTGGTAAAGGTCAGAGATCAGAAAATTATTTGGGGGTTTCTTCATAAATTATCACATGAAAAACCAAGGTCGAACCCTTGACTCTCAGCCTTTGATTCGTAGGAACAAATTTATACTGATTATAGGGGTCTTTTTTCAAACTCTTGTACCTTCATAATTGTGGGTGCATTTCGGTTGGTCACAAGTAGTACTAACAAACAAAATAAAACAAATCTCCACTTGGCGGGCAATGGAAAAGATATTTAGCCACGAAAGGTCTCCTATTGTATTGGGCATTGACGCCTATACCAATTTCCTAAACAGGGTTTATATAGATGGATTAGTGACGTTGATTTTAGTCACTTATCCACCGTACTGCGTCATTTTTAGTCTAGTGATTTGAATGAAAATTTTGTCCAAATGTTGGAGAGTTTCATTGTGTCAGAAACCCCATGCCATTTACGAGACTCGGTAGCGTTCATTAACAATTTCTTATTTAAACGTCATAATGGAGAACATTTCTGAATTTATAGAAGTCCAGATATATTTTCCGAATTCCGCACGCTCCAAATACATACCGGGAAGAGAGTTTTATATTAAGTTCGGTCCCATTAGTAGGTGACTAACTGATGTCTTCAGAAATAATGCTCCAAAAAATAAGAAATCAAATGATTAAGATTCTTGAAAAAACATTTAGCAATCACTATACTTTTTGATTTCTGAGTGGGTAGACAATTTTGAATTGCTACTAAGACAGATAAATAGAATTGATAATGTTGAAATGTCTAGGGGATTTGAGACAAAAACGTGCAAAACGCAAACACATTATGAGTATGCAGAACATATAGCAGACGTAGGTATTATAATCTTAACCATACTTTAGATGTACTACCATCTGTTGTTTGAAAGAATAGTTGTATTATAATAAGGTAGCATACTGCCAATTTCATGTTCTTTCTCCGGATGCTGTTTGGGGCTGAATCTCATCTTCCAGTAGCTATTTGTGAATATTACCAAAGCTGCTTCATGGTTGTTTGTCAGTCAGCCCATAGAATTATTTTTGACTAGCTAGAAATAGACTTGGTTAACTCGCACGTATTAGCCAATACTAAATTGGTTGCTAATGTCCGTTTTCTTTTTAACAGCACAACTGCTTAATTCACATGTACTTATGCTTTGGTGATATAACTTGATAACAAAATCAGCCCATCCCAAACTAATCTTGATAGTCAGAACAAGTCACATTTAAAACCATTAAAGCATGTAGGGTGACTGAAAAAATAATGCTGTTTTTAGTTTAGTCTTCATCAAGCAGTACTCTAATATGCTATACTATCGTTACGTAAATACGAAGGTAACTTGTCAATCAGTGATAACAACAAAACAGATAGATCACATAAATACTTGACAGGGATCAGAGTAGAATAGAAAAATATTGAGATGCTATGACAAGACATCCGCTAAATGCAAAACACATTCAAATACTGGAGTATTGTTAAAGTCAAAATTCAGGACCCTCAATACATGAGTCTGACACCACCTCACGGAAATAACTGAACTGAATCCGTTTCTGTAGAAGCGCTCACAGACTTGGCCAAATTCGGGCGTGACTAAAATAAGCGAAATCGAGTTTCTATTTGAATGCAAGACACGTCATGTGATAAAGATCCCGGCGTTTTGATGACTGTAATCAAAATCCAGTTGAAACGTACCTTATTTCTACATGACGGTGTCAGATAACCAACAACACAGAGATTCACACTGAGATTGTCAACAACGTAATTCGCTAGAAGAAATAAGGTGCTATATCTAAAATCAAGCACAGATATGGTCTGCAAACCTAAACAGCATTCTATTATCATGCAGTCAAAGTGAAATAAACTGCACCGATTAACACAATGAAAATCAGTTACTTGAAAATTTTGGAAGAACATACTCGTCTAAAATAACAATGGTAATAGAATCAGTCTACAAAAAAACCAGTAGTAGATTTAATAACGCCATAGGTTGTATTCACAAAAGACAATAAAACAACAAGAATACGAACTGGAAAAATTAAACGAAGTGTACTGAAGGGAGATTTCCAAATGCGAAAATAGATTTTATGGGTGTTTCTACTGTAGCGTGAGGAACCAATTTCTAACCTGTGGGGATCTGGGATATGCCTATCACTTCATCCCCAGTATCATAGTCTTAACAGTAACCTAGCTCCCTTAGTCTCATGGATAGGAAGGCTTGCGACCAAAATACGTCGTCATTCCCAGGTAATATGGAAGATACTGGATGAGACTGATAACACTATTCACTAGATGAAAGTCTAAACCCATAGCACTCCACTCCACTCTAGCAGACTGGTTGCACTTCAATACGCTACACTGAACAACTGACAGATTGCTCCTCTTCCCCCCTTCACAACACCTTTGAACGCGTAAATGCCACACAGAACAGATGCTGCTGGGAAAATCCTTGCGTTTTGAAGTAGTAAGCCACTGATTAGGATAAATGGAAATGCATGTAATACACTGAAAGTTTTTTCGGGAGACAGACTGAAGCAAATACTTAGCCCATAAAAATGATTCAACCTAAAAACATGACAGAAAGTCCGATTTTGTCAAACCAATTAACAAATTGCAATTGGTACTATGGCACTCCCATAAGTTCTTGGCTTAAAGAAGGCAACAAACTAGAAGGCCTGTCTGATTGCTGGGTCAAGCAGCTCATACCTGCCCAGCATAGAAGGGATGCACACCACCTTTTTCATTGATAAGGAGCTAGGCAAAGTAAACTAGTTTCAACGTGTTAATAATTTCAGCTCATAGCAGCGTTACAGGTATATATCGGCTTTCCGATTTTGCGGCACTGCATCTACAGCCAACTGTTTGACCACCCAATGGTGCTGAAGTACACCCGGCATATGGTCAAGTAACGTTTGTCATATAACCAGAGCAATTTCAAACGATTAAACACACTCGTATGAATAAGAATAAATCAGAAGGCAGTGGGGGGGGGATGGAGGAGAAGTTATATTTGATCGTGGGTACAGCGTCAGTGAGACAGCAACATTTAGGCTGGCTAACTAGAAAGAGGGTCGCTTCCCATTTTGTGTCGTGTCGTGATATGGTGATGATGCTTCACCGAGCGCGTTCAATTAGTCATGTCCACTAAAAAAACATGGTCGGTATCAATAACGAGAGCATATGCAACTACTTATTTGCGGGATTATTTACCGCTACAACGCTATTGTCTGCTTTGGCAACCCTGTGCACAGCTACTAGTATGTCATACCACGCTTCTCAGCAAAAACCGAAAAAACCACCGTTCCCATTAGGTACTGTGCTATAGTCTCTAAACTACCCACACTAGAAATTACCAAAGACCAAAGACAGAACTTTAACAGCAAGCTATATGCGTGAAAAGGTCAACTATTTTATACTAACTCATTAAACAGATACTGGATACTGGACTTTTGCGATGTTATATTCGTTGTTAGATCATGTGTTTGAATACATCACTACTTGCTATACCAGACAGTTGTTAGCAGTTTGAAGTGCCTTCGGGAAGTGTCGTCTGTGTAATTGTTACTGCCTATGGCGTATGTTGCATTAGGTTAGTTATCATTTCTCTGTCAGGTAGCTCTACTCCGTATAATCGTTTTAATATAGTACTAATGCTGTTTTCTTTTGAATGGTTCATGGTCCCCCACTTATGAGTGAGAATTGTAACGGTAGTTACTCAGTATGATAACTCATGCTTGCCTCATTTCCCCCTAATTTCTTGTATTTTTGTATTCGACTGAAAGCTGTCATCAGATTCGAATTTGCTTTTTGAGGAAAAGAGGGCCAGAAGCCTATGCTAATCGTTTTTCTAGTAAGCTTCTTTTTTTGTCTAATTTTTGTAAATGGATCGTCAAAAGGCGCCGTCACCACCTGTTCTTATCGTAGGCTTGAATGGTTTAAATGTAACGTGATATGCATTTCAGTTCGTGATGGACTTAAACTACTATTGAAGTGGATAGATTACTATAAACTATTTTATCACATTGCTGCTACGACATTTCGAGACCACCAACTACGATGTATAATAAAGTATTTAGATTAGTTGGTCATGTTTGTGTTTTTACCGATTTGTTGATGATCCTGTCACCGACTGGATTGACAGATCTTCAAAGACACTCAGTTTTGAGGCAGCAAGAACAAAAAGCTTGTAGTGTTACATCAACTGTAGCCATTGACTTGCTGCAGATGCGAATATGATTCATTTTTTTGGCAACAATTTGTTAGATCAGTTTTACTTTCTCAAACCAGCGTGCAGCTTCGTAATATTAACTAATCAGTGATTAAATAGGTCAAAATTCAGCATTATATTTATTTGTCTTCAGTACCCCGACCGTGCTGCTACCTTGACGTGGTGGTCGGGCTTGCCTATCGTGATGACTCAATCGGGCTATACTGGCTGGAACAATCGTTCCTCTAGGTCCTACCATGCCAGGCAGGTCGGTTAAAGAGCGGTGAGACCAAAAGCAGCAAATATAAGGTCCGAGGACGAAGTCGTACTGCTGGCTGTACAGAGGTGTGACGGCAGTAAGGTGTTTCCTTCGGACAACCAGCATAGCAGCGATGCTGCCTTCCCACAAAGGAAGGGCGGGGTTAGAAAGGGTCGACCCTAAAAATGCACACCTCACCTTACTCCACGGATTTCCGTCTCCGGCAGTAAGGCCTCAACAAGTACGGAGCTACAACAACAACGAAAACCTCTCTCAAAAAGGCCTTGTGTGACCGGCCTCAAGCATTTGTTCCTTGGGCACTGCGGTCACGCTCCCAGGTCTTTCAGGCCAACCCAAACCCATTTTGCTTTTCAGGTACATCAAGGAGAACCCTTCCACAGCGTGGGCAACTGGGAAGAGATAACCGCCCTCATACCGCTAACAACACGCAAGATCACTGCCATTTTAATCAAACTCCTTCTATTCCTAA